>OMNV01026343.1:0-28676 GCA_900303265.1 Brotula barbata | reverse complement strand
TTTTCCCATATCTTGCAGTAATATTAAACACAGTCTAGCGAGACTGTTTCAGTATTTCTAATCTGTATTCCCACAGCTAGCCTCACTCCACTGCATCAAAGCTTCATATTGCATAATTTAATTTCTGCATAGCGCTGTTCTTCCCTCAGTCTTACTAGGAAAAACATCGATGTAGTTATGCTGCAAAGCACACAGCTGTGAAGGGGCCGAACAGCCCCGTCTGCACCGACGAGGCACATTCAGAGCGAATGCATGCGGGAAAAGCTGCTTCCCCAATCATCGTGATTTTTCCGACATCTGGCAGATTTTGGGGATGAACCTTTTTCCTGTTCCTGGTAATGACTCGTTTCTGTCCATCGCCAGCAGCTCACACACACAGCCAGAGGTGATCCGGCTCACTGCATGTAAATGAGCATCGCTCCCGTTCACTTTGCTGAAGTTTTCTATCTGAGGTGACTTGTTATGTTGGTCAGGTACACCTGCAGCTTTTGAAGTGGACATAGAAGGCAATACCTCCCTGCAGTATGCTAATGGTGGACTTGGACCCAGGGTTGGTGGGGACACATTTCCTCCTGTTCCTTCACAGACTTTTCCTCAACGTTTGTCTTGAGAAGTGGAAGTAAAGTTGTCATTACTGCTGTAGTGCCTCACTTATAAAACTTAGCTTGTTACTTTTGAACTTCATTTATTCAACCTTTGGCATGAAATATGTCCAGGAGATCCCATTGAAGCTGCTGTGAGTGTGTAGAAATGTTTTCATTAAGTTCTGTTTAAACAACAGAGAACTGGAGGTGAGCTTCTTGCTCGGTGATGCAGCCTGTAGTTTGGATTTTAGTCACAATTTTGTGAAAGTGGTGTGTATACATACACTTGTGACAAAATCTGCCTGATGGATAAAAATCTCATCCCTGCACATCTCACTTCCTGCTCTTGTTAATCGTGTTTTGTTTTTTTATATTGGCATTTGGGGCTTTCCATAAATAGATCCAGGCACATAAAAGATATTTAGTAAATTAAAATATAAATGGATATAGTTAACAAAGGAAAAATATGTCACTACAGTGCTTAGGTATGTTTTAGGAAACACGAGCTTTAGAGTATAAATATTTGTACAAATGATTACTTTTACTTAATTCTAAGTCTGGAAAAAAAAATCCATAATTTTACTTCCCTCCCTTTGTCAAAATTGGTGCATTACTTGTTGCTAAGTTACTTCTAAAATAGTTTTCAATATGCTGACTCGCAGATGGACATGAGAAAAAAAAAAAAGAGGAAAATAGCTTGATTTTATTCATACTGTGTTGTTGGTTAACTGTACTATGAGTTAAGTTTTGTTGGTTTGAATTTGACTCTAAATTGTCTAAATAAATGTGCCGTTCAAACAGAACTCTACACAGAGGACCCTGGACAGCAGGGGTCAGAGGTGAGAACAGATTGTTTAGGAATAGCTATTTTTATTGAAAGATTCTCTCCCATTCGATTTTCACAAACAATCAACAGATTTCAAATAAATCAGAGTATTATAGGCCTATTCATGTATCGTCTTGTTGTCCAAAAAGTACTCGTATTACTGAAGTAAAATGAACATTAGCAGGTAAATGACTTACTCAAGTATAACTTTGAGCTACTTTATCCACCACTGGAAGTTCATCCATAGGGCAAGATAACGACGCGCGCTCTGACGTGGGATTAATAGATAGATATTACATTTTTAATAAGGTATTAAATGGTGCAGATAATTGTCACATATCCTCAGGCAATCTCACTTGTTAAGGTGAGGCTTTCCTCCCACCCCTGATCCGGCTCCTCATGTTTTCCTTCTGCTAGCTCACCTTTGCCTTCCAAACAGATTCCTTTTAAAAAGTCATACCAGAGAAAGTATACAGCTGCTTTTTCTGCATTGATGCATACAAATGCAGAACGTGTGAGGTCGGAGGCGGGTTCATGTTTTCAGTGACCTCTCTCCTTTATCTCTCTAGTTTGGAGTCACTCTGGTTGTGGCTCTGACTCCCTGTCTTGTTCCTTCTGTTCTGTCCTTTGAGTTTGCTCTGACTTGCGTCGTGTAGATGAATACACACTAAAGTCAGCACTATTAATGTCGAGAAATGCCTTCCAGTGGTGCACCTGCACCTCCACAACACATCCAGCGGTGGAAGGATCTGGGCCAGAACAATGTGTTAACTGTGAATAATTAAAACGCTACAATGTTTTATTTCGGTCAACTCCCTGAGCAAATCTGTGTATCACACAACTTTCACTCCATCCCAACGACGTCTCCGGCCTTTTCCCAAACTCATCCCTACCCTGCACTGTCAACGTACTTCCACAGCACAGCATAACGTTTTTTAATGCCTCCACCAGTACGATAGAGACCATCATCCTTTTTTATTATCATGATTGTTGAAGAGCAACCACCCCAAAATGAAGTCATGTCATACATTACACTAGAAACCCTTCAGATCAGCCAATCAGTAAAACATGGAGGCACCCTGTTGAAGTCCAAACGAAGCTGAACTGTCTGCACTGAGGCATTCCTTTAACAGATTGGTGATTTTGGTCAAGTTGTCCCCTTTTACGTTGTTTTCAATGTAAACTCAGCTGGGTGATGCAGCGTATTCTTGACACCTCAGCGCTTGCAGTGCAGATCCGCCAGCACTGACAGGCTGCTAGCTTCTATTATCCACTGCAGAGCATATGACTTTGCATCACCCCCATCAACGTCATCGTTAAAATTCTGCGTCCAAGTGAAATGGCTCCTTCTTCAAAATACGTTGAGTGGATTTTTATTTTTCCCAACAGATGTGACTTTTGCATGAATAGTCCCTGAATACAACTGCTGGGCTGTAGCGCTCTGCGAACAAATCTAACATGTTGTTAATGTCTTATTGTGTTTTGGTCCATTCGTTTGTGCAGTCATCGTCAGCTGCACTGAGTCGTAGGCATGCCAGAGGGCGGCATTTTCACATCGCACCAGCCAAAATCAACATTGCTCTTCTCGAGTTTCTTTATTGCAATGCCAGTCACATCCGTAACACTGCCAGGTTCTTTCTGTGTATGTAAATATGTCACCAACGGTTTGCCACCAGGGCCAAGCTTTTCATATTAGCAGTGATATGGTACTCAATGTTCTTTATAACAGTGCCAACCGCGGGCTAGAATAGAGCCAGCACGTCCGTGTCTATGTAAATCTTATCACTCTCTGCCACAGGGCCAAACACAGCATATTAGCATTGATGTTCTACAATAAAAACATGCATGGCTGCTGCATGAAAACACTGCAAATCAAAGACCAGACGGAGCGAGACGAAGCAAGAGGCGAAAGACACATAAATGTAGACAGGAAGCGTGGAATCGCAGACAGAGGAGGAAGCCATAAAAAGAAAGTGAAAAAAACAGACAGACGGAAGGAGAAAGTGTTGGAGAGGAAATACAGAGAGTCAAAGCGGGATAGACAAAGAGATGTGGAGCTTCGTGCACTTTTGCTCTAACATGACCAGCAGCAGAGGCCGCGTTCCTCATTAAAGCTCACACAGTAGCACAGCTTAGGTATGTGTTGATGGGGACTGACTCGTACCGACAGACGAGGTGGCAAAGTCAGGGCTCTATGGATGCACGAGTATGAACTGCTTTTTACTAATTCATCGTTCATGCCAAAGAGCTTTTGTTTTAAAATACAAAGGAATAAAAGAAAAAAGCTTTGGAGCAACGCACCTCTGAATCCTCCAGAATTTCCCATGTGGGGTTTCATAAAATCTTATCTTGCGTTCTCAGATGCATACTCTGGTGTCTGATGTAGCATGATGTAGCCAAGAACCACCCTGCTAAGCACCGTCTCTTAGCAATACGTGACCAAAAAAAAACTTAACTTGCAATATAATACAACATTATAACTTGATATATCCCACTCGGATTGTTATAACCACTCTCGGAAAGCTTGTAAGAAACATGGATCCAAATGCAAAACATTAAACTTAGTTAAGAGTCTTTACTAAGTTACAGAGCTAGGTTTCTTTCATCTCTCGCTGCTAAATTCAGCCAATCAAGATCTCGGAGGAACCAACCAGTGTTGACAGTGAGAGCACTCCAACAATCTACTTTTTGTAGTCCGACTCCTGCTGTAGTTCCTGTATTTCAGAATTTCAGCATTTATTTATTTGTTTTATTTATTTTTTCCAGATTACTTTAAGGAGGTTGGATACTTTTAATAGACTTTTTCACGTTAGTAACCCCTTAATAATTGAGTATAAGACATAGAAACAAGAGCATAGCAAAAAAAAAGGCATAAAAGCAAGCAAAAAAAAAAGAGTTTAAACGATTAAGTTTGTCACAAATCTAGCAGAATCTTGCAAAAGAAAACATTCGTAGGGTTCTAAAAACCACACACCTTCTTTTCCGCGTCGATCAAAACAGCTGCGAATCATGTGAAACGTGCTGAGAGAGTTCACGGTTAAATCGCTCGGTACTTATCACGTGAACTACTTAAGAGAAAGTTTCAATGTTTTGCTGCAGTTGACAGAAGCACCTATGGCACCACCAGCACCCGCTGCTGCTTATCTTCTGCAGCCCGAGCCCCAGGATACCTCATACTCAGCTGAGCTCAGCACTCTCTGGCTAACTTTCATTTGACGTGGTTTGCTATTACTGAGCCAAATAATATCGCGCTGTTTGGCTCTAATGTCTAATTCGGTGCCAAGATCTTCCTGCTAACCGGAGGAAACCAGGCTTTCAGCACCACAAAGGAAACAAACTGACAGAAGGGGATTGCGTGAGGTGGGTATTAGCTTCATGGAGCGCCACCGTCTGATTTAGGCTGCAGCCAAATGTTCGTCCGTGGTGGAAATAAAAAGTATTCTTCTATTTCTGATGATGCTCTAATGAGGGGAGGCTCACGGTGTTGAAGGGATTTAATGTGTTGCCGTTCAGACCAAGCGTGATCCGTTGGGATGAGAATCTTCTATCTCGTATCATCTGTGCTTGTCCCGGTCAGTAGTTGAGCACCAACAGTGCACAGTAGAGAGCGTCGTTTCCTGCCTCACTGGTGACCCGTCTGAGAACAAGAGGGGCACTGCCCTGACAGTCCACAAAAAACGACATCAGACAAGCTACTTACATTTCAAATCTTTTCCCTCGCTCCCTCCCTTCCCTTTCTTTCTGTGTCAATACAGAGCGGACAGAAACACAAATAGAAAATCAATAAAAAACATAAAAAAATGTCGCTGTGTTGCCCTTGCGGTTTGACTGGTGCGCAATTGGACGCTGCGGTAGAGTCATCATAGTAATGAATGGAGACACATTCAGTTGAAATAGGGAGATCTATTTGAAATATGTAGCAATGAACTGTGAAATCACTCATTTTAAATCAACACTGAAGCACATAGTGGATAGATAAAGCTCCACGGTAGCTCATAATTTAAGATCGTTTAACTACATCGGTGATGATGTTTGCATAGATTATGTCAAAAAATAGCTAAATTGCTTCTCCAATCTTCGGGTTTCTCATTAGAAAATGTGGCATAACACACAGCGGCAAACAAAACTAGCATAAACTGTTGGGTGCCATCGATAAAATGTTCTCTAACTCTGAGAGGAAATGCAAAGAAGTACAGCCGGTCAGACTGTGCAGTTTCCAATCATCGTTCCAATTTCAGCATCATGCTTTCCCCCTCGCCTCATCCAGTTTAGCATCAGTTAAACCTCTTCATTCTGTCTGCATGTTTGACACTGATACTACATTCTTACTCCACCCCCTGTCTGAAGCAGAATACATGAATTTGTTTTCCTGAGAAATGCATATTCTGCAGCTTTCCGCCTGTCCATCACACACACTGAAGGATTATACTGTCTGTCTTCTTTGTACAGACATTTGAATAATAGATCCAACACGTTGTCCCGTGCTGTTGCCAGGTGAAGGGTTTTTGGGGGCTGATCCCAGTTAGAGGAGGCAGACTACAAAGACTGGAGCTCAGGGACCCTTGGGTGCCACACTGAGATCAAACAGACACTAGTCATGCCACTGCGAAACCTATGAATATGTTAGTACAAATACCACACTGGGAGGATGGATGGATGGATGGATGGATGGATGATGGTTGGTTGGTTGGTTGGTTGGTTGGTTGGGTGGATGATGAATGGATGGATGATGGATGGGTGGATAGTTGGGTGGATGATGGATAGATGGATAGAAGGAGGGATGATGGATGATGGATGGTTGGTTGGGTGGATGATGATGGATGGATGATGAATGGCTGGATGATGGAAGGATGAATGATGGATGAATGGATGGATGATGGATAATGGATGTTGGATGGATGATGGATGGATGGATGGATGGTTGGATGATGGAAGGATGATGGAAGGATGATGGATGGATGATGGATGGATGATGGAAGGATGGATGATGGATGAATGGATGGATGATGGATGATGGATGATGGGTGGATGTATGATGGATGGATGATAGAAGGATGATGGATGGATGGATGATGGATGGAAGGATGGATGATGGAAGGATGGAAGGATGGATGATGGATGGATGGATGATGGAAGGATGGATGATGGATGATGGATGATGGATGGATGGATGATATATTGATCTATAAGGCTTAAATTAAGGAGTCTATTCCAACCAATCTTTGCGTTATTTTGCCAAATGGTTGTGAGAGTTTTACATCGGAAATATAACTGTGGTAATAAATCTGTATAAAAGCGATGACAAATGTATATTTTGTGAGAAAATGGAGTTTGGATGTGACGCACAACAACCTATTGAAGAAAACTGGTACAATCTCACATGCGTAGCAGACAGACCATTATCTCTGTCTTATTGGTTTTAGAAGATTCTGCCTGTGACAAAGCCATCGAAAAAGTAATAGGACAACGCTCGTTTAAAACGCAAATCTGTGGCATTTTGTGTGCTATTCCCAGATAGTGTTCATCTTAAGACAGCTGAAATATGTCATCCTGCCTTAATATTCTGTGAAGGCCACATCCTCTGCATCTGTGACCAAAGGTCTAGTTCTTAATGACTCTGCTTCAAAAGTAATGCTAGAGTGCAAAGTTTGCCTCCATGCTATTGTCTTCGTGTCCTGTTGTCTGTGTTTGATGTCTTCCGTTGTGTTTTGTCAGGAGAGCCGAGCTTGGTGGGCGTCAACATCCAGTTTAGTGTTATTTTGTTTGTACTTCAGCTATGGAGATTTTTGTTTTGTTTTGTTTTGTGCTGAGTCTTATTTGTACTGTAATATTTGCTTTTGCATGTTGTAGGCTGTTAGGTGTAAAGAGATATCTGCACCTTCAAGGCATGCTGGGAAAATACCTCCATTTCACTCAGTGCTTCAGTATTCTTTTTTTCATCTGCTGTATTATTTTGTATTAAGTGATGGTTAAACTCCCCGTGGCCGCATTCAACAATGCAATCTTGGTAAACCGCTCACTCCCTACCCGAACAATGACGGAATAATGACATATCAAACAGAACACACACATTCATTGAGATGGCCTGTGTTACTGGCCAGGCCTACAGGCACCTGAGACACAGGAAAACGGCTCCAAAACGGCTCTAAAACAGTCAAGAAGCGGAGACGTTAGTGCTTGTCCGCCGAGCAAATGCATGAGTATAATCTGCCATTTGGGGTCAAATACAGTGTAATTCATTCATAAAACATTTCTATGAGCTGCAAGGAAATTAAAATTGCAGTGTCTTTCAATGTGTCTCAATTATTGCCGTCTATTTAACTTTATGTTTCCCCTTTTAATCGAGTGAAAATACTGATACAGAAAATACACATTCACTTTCTCCACCATACTGTTCCATACATGGAAGTAGGGGTTGTCTAGCTTTACTACCTTTAATAGAGGATAGTTTCCACACTCTTCCAGTCTGCTCCGTTTCAGTTTTGGGCTCAACTCAGCTACATTTTCCTGTTTCCCATTCAGTCTTTTCATACTGGCTGCTTCTTAAGTGTGTTGACGGTTGCGGTAAATGCTCTGATTTCGACCTGTCTAGCAAATAAAGAGTCCAAGATTGAGTATTGGAGTACATTCTCATGCAACACACCGTTTGACTGTGAGGACAGAGTTTTGAGACGTCAAAACTCTCATTTGACTCCGAGTACTTAGTGTGGTGTGGGAAGAGCTGTATTTTAACAATATATTAAAATGTGCTGTGACTAGCCTGGAATCATTTCCCTTGACTCATCACGACAGTAGATGGTCTGGGAGCTGTGCCATCGTTGCCTCCGTTGAGTGCCTGAAGCGTCCTCATGTTAAATAGTAAACCTCAGGGGAGATAGGAAAGGAAGGAAGGAAGGAAGGAAGGAAGGAAGGAGGAAAGGAAAAATATCACATCACAATCAGGAGCGTGGTGTGTGTTTGTGTGTGCATGTGTGAGAGTGTGTGCACATGCAATGTATGCAACTTTTCCTCTCTCTCACACACACAAACTCACACACACACACACTAATACATCTGTGTGTTTACCGCCTGCTTAGCGCTATTGGCACTGAGATGTCACTTTTATTTTTTTGTTGTGTTTGATAAAGCAAGTTGGGAATGTCTTATTTAGAGCAACAACACACACAAACACACACACACACACAAAATACATAGAAATGATAGCAGGAATAGCAGGTTTTCCTTCTCCCAAAATAAAAACATTGTGACAACAACAAGCCAAGTGAAATTTGATCATTTTATTTGATTGATTGATTGATTTTCCCTGCATAACTGAAACAGCAATGATGAAGACTTTCAGCACCCAGATCTCATCTCATCTACCTGAAATAAACCTGCTCCAAACATGTTTGACCTCACGGATCTGTTACTGTGGCAACAGATCCAACAACAGGTGGTTTTCTCCTTCCAAGAACAGACACATCCACTATCTCATCTAATCATCAACAGTTAAATCTCCATACCAGGCCTGTTCGCACAGCGTCAGCAAAGCAAAACCGAAACATATTCAGTCCGAAGCAGCTTTTCCATTTCCGTGCGGAACCCACTGTGGGTTCTCGCGTGGAACCTGTAATCCGTCCCACATCTTATCAGCGCATCCTCGGCTCGGAAGTTTCGAAAAATGAACGAGCACAAACTTTCTAACCAAAACACCGCACTGACGGTCCTGGTCGACAGAATTACAGTATAATGTAGTGAAGCATGTATGGGGGTGGACCTGTTCCATCACAGGGAGCAGGGCGAGGGTTCGAGTCCCACGCTGCCCATGGTCCTCTCTTTGTGGCGTTTGTGTGTTCTCTTTGTGTGTGTGTGTGTGGGTTTCCTTCTGGTACTCAGATTTCCTCCCACCTCCAAAGACGCAGTTGGGTTGAAGTAATTAAATTGCCCGTAGGTGTGAATGGGAACGTGACCGAGTTGTCTGTCTCCGTGTGTACCCTGCCCTTTGCTTGTATAGGTGGTATAGATAAAAGATTTACAGATCATGTATACGCTCATGAAAGGAAACACTTCACATTCGTCTTCTTCATCTTCATCTTCCTCCCGTCTGCTGCACGACCGCGGAAAGAGATCATCACCTACCGTCTCAAAGGAAAGGAAAAGAAAAGAAAAGAAAAGTCTGTTGGTGTTTGGCTGTTTCATCTCAGCCTCTCCTGTTGATGCTAATGAGATGCGTGCAGACAGAGGAAGACGTGTTCCTTTTGATTCCTGCGGGTTTCAATCGAATGAATGCAAACGCACCACTGGATTGGAACAAGCGTTAAATTTGGCTGGGAGAACCGGGACGGGAGGACAACTGAAGACGCTCCAACCTATTTCAACATTTTCACTCACCACATAAAAAGACGTCTCTGTCGTGTATGTTTAAGTAAATCGCTAAACTGATGTTACACGTTTGTAAATCAGACGTCTCTGACGTGAAGTAACGGAGTCGGAGCAGGATGACAATATTCATTAAACCGTAACTTCAGGAAGGAAGTGCAGTCCTACAAAATAAAGTGGAATCAAATAGAAACATCACACAGTTAAAATCGACAACTTATGCACTGGAATACACAAATTCAAGTACACTCAATGTCTGATAAACTTAAAGGAAACGTTAGATGTCTCCATTTTAAACTTCAAATCATCAGTGGAGCTCTAAAATTTCCAGCGGTTCAGATTTTTGTACTTTAGACAGGAATATACTGCAGAATATCTGTCATGTTTATGTTTTGTGTTTGTCCCAGTAGAGAGAGAGCATTTTTCTTAATGATTCCAAACTTCCACTATGCCAGAACCAGAAGCTGTTTATACTAGATAATTTATTTGTCTTTTATTGTTTTTATTATCTACTAATATCCATGAAGTGTTTGTGTTGTGGTTTCAGGCTGTGCAGTGCTCTGTCTATTAACAAACAAATACACACACACACACACACACACTAAAACTTAAAATTGATATAATATCGCATATTAAAGATATGTGTGCACGCGTGTGTGTGCGTGTGTGTGTATGATTGAAATACCGTGGGTAATTCTTTAAAAGAAAACGGTAACAAGACAGCAACGTGCGGCATGGTGTCATCATAATTTACAATTATGAATAATTGTATTATACACTGCAGTATTTTTGGGCTTCCCGTATGTTAATGAGCGTATATATCACAAGTAAAGTCTGTAAAAGATTTCTTTTATTGATCACCAACGTGTGAACCAAACATTTTATATCACGCAGCAGAGATTTATCATCAGACAGAGCGAGTTTTCTTTTTTTTTGTAATGTTGTCTTTTACGCTTCCCCGACACGTAAATGAAGTTTAATTGAAGTCGTTATGCTTATTTCCAACCTTTAACGCTAACATGGGTTTATGATAGATTGAACAGTGATCCAGACACAATATTCAAACAACAACATCTTCAATCTGGCACACTGCTTTATGAATTCTGTGTTACGGAGTTAGAAAAAAAAAAAAAAAAAAAAAAAGTCACTCCAAATGGGCCACGTTATCCCGTTTTGTTCGCCAGCGAGCAACTCATTTAGAGGTAGCATACGGAGAAAAAAGAAAGAAAAAGAAAAATCAACAATAAACAAATAACCGACAAGCCCTATGTTTCCAATTTAGTAGTAGTAGTACACATGTAGTAAACAATACTACTAAACTGCTTTGACACCTTTTGCGAGTATTGAACGTGCTGGTACACAGCCAGATGTTATCCGCCTCGCTGCGGCAGTAATGTGCACGCGGGACGTTTGTGGTAGCGTCACTTTAAGGCCCCCATCCTACAAAAACCTGCTGTGTTCTGAATAGTTCCTTCCTTCCCCTCCTCTCTCCTCCTCTGCTCTGTCAGCTGTGTGGATGGGGATAATGAGCATGTATCAGCATGTTACAGGAGTGAGGGACACCGTTTGTCAGACTGGATGCGTTTCCGTAGCCATACTCACGACATTGACTTTTGACACTGTTCCACGTGTCGCACACAGAAAGTTGCACATTATGTAGGTGAGACAGGTTTGTGTGGAGTGTTGAAGTCTGATATAAGTTAAGAAAATACATCATCACTGGAAGCTGATGTAACTGAACCCATATCTGCTGTTCTCAACCAATGAGAGTCCAAGAAACTTTTCTACACCCACCACTCACTGCCACAAGGGGAAGTGTTTTCAGCTCTCATGAATGCTTTGGGCTGAGCTGGAGACTTGGCAGCAACAACCGGTGGCTCTCAATATCTGTCTCTCCTTTCTTTCTCTCCCAGACCCATAGAAGGCAGAAATTCCTCTTCAGCAGCTACAGACAAAAGAATTAATTGAACAGCAGTCCAACAATACAAAATCTTCATTCAGGATGGCATTTGCTGGCAACCGAATCGGGCAAAAGGGCTTTTATAAGACAATACAGCTGAAGCCTGGCAATCAATAGACAAAATGTGGATGATGTAAATGAATCAATAAGCCATTTGAGAACAAGAAAAGGAAACCACAGAGGCAGCGATTGTGTATGAATAGCAGCAAGGAAAGTGTCTAATATGCATGGAGAAAAATGTGACACACGTACACACACTCAGACAGGGTGACTAACCACAGTATTATTTCAATCTGAAGTCTGTGTCACAACAGCAGTAATATTATTTGAGATCAAGATGTCAGCCAGGATACGCTCATTTGCACGTCTGACAGTATGTGATGAGTCATTTTCAACATGCATGTGTTGGTGTGACATGTTTTCAAGGATAATACTGCAGCGCTCAACCATAGATGTGTGCTACCAGTCCTTTTTTTTTTTTAAAGTTTGCACTAAAAGAGGCGTTATAGCAGTATTTCCATATTTGCATGTGTGGTAAAGTATTCGTGAATCACACCATATGAGGACGTGGGAGCTTCAATGCTGGAGAGACGTTTTGTATCCTTCCTCAGATCTGAGCATCCAAACAACTGACAATTCCTTGGACCTCGTGACTTAGTTTGTGCTCCTTTGGACCAAACCAAAGTGCAGAAACATCTCGGGGATGATCAATATAGATAGAAGATTCACCTGTACTAAACATCAATTGTCATGGCAAACGGTCTGAATATGTGGGCAACATGGTGGCATAGTGGTTAGCACTGTTGCCTAAAACCGTAAGAGGGTTGAGGGTTTGATTCCCAAGGTCGACCTCCGAACCTTTTGCGGTTTGCATGTGTCTGCGTAGGTTTCCTCTGGGTGCTCCCGTTTCCCTCACCCACAAAAAAAACCCTGTGTGTTAGGCTAATCACTCCTGCCATTACCCTTGACCAAGGCACTAGGCATAAGATCTAAGAGTTGATCCCCGAGCGCTCATTGCTCCTCATTGAGGATAGGTTAAAGTGGAGAGGGTGAATTTCCCTACCTCCCTCTTCTACTTACGTAATCATAAAATTTCAGGCGTTTTTTTTTTGAACCACGGATTCACGCCCCACCAAACGCATGAAGACTTAATTATACTTCTATCACTAAACACACATGACTACATTCACTCCGTTTTCATCCCCGAAAGAAAAACAGAAATGATCAACAAATTCATGTGCGTAACATTCCCTCTGCATAAACGACTCGTCTACATCAAAGCTCTTGGCAGGCCGCTGTCTCCCGTTAGCCCATATGGTGGAGTGTGCTGTATTGAAATGTGAAGGGCTGCATGCATTGGTTTCTCTTTATGTCCATTAGAGGACCAGCAGACTGAGGCGATCAAGCTGAACTGAGCTCTTACTGATCTCACACAGCCGCTTAGAGCAACAAGCGCACCTAATAAAATAAACATTATTCCAAACTCCATCTGCAATGGGATATTTAAAGCTTATTTCTCCAAGGCAATGATAATAAGCACTTAAAGCTTAATTAGAGAAATGCTAAATGCTAATGTTTATTGATAGTGAGAATATAAAGTTACGGCTCTCTCTGCAGCTACTTACAAAATAAATAGTTTAATGATGGTGATGCCGAAAATTAACATCACTGGGTCAATTAGACTTAGTTTTATTGTTTGTTTGTTTTTTTCAGTTGAAAATATTTCTTAGCTGGAAATGCACTCAAAAATCACTTGTGAATGGATGAAAAGTGGTAGTGGACATCCTATGTGCCTTTATGTGTCACAGAGGGACCGGAGCAGATTCACATCATTACATACATTGTGTCATATTGTAGAACGAGTTAAGTGCAGAAGTTGGTTCAGAACTTATTTTTAATTTTTCTATATAAAAATCACTCTAAATTCATAAATCATATATTTATTAAAAATAAAAACCTGATGGTATGAGGACTCATCTTAACTATTTGTCCACTTCCTGTTTTATTTTATAATCAAATACAAGATTTATGCATACGGCAGTAAGTGACAGGTGGTTGAAATTGGGTCGTGCAAAACAATGGCGGGAGATAGACGGAAGTAAATTTCATAAAAAGCGCAAAGAAGGACTACAAAATAAAACAGGAACTGGAAAAATAAAGTCCAGATGAGTCATCACTTCATTTCATTTTTTTTATTTATTTTTTTTTATCGCATTTCAATGCTCCCCATTAGAACAAAATCATCTTTGTCTGTTACACAACATTTTCTAAAATCCACTCAGCTGCTCCTCATGGTAAGTTCCTGTGAATAATATCACCTAAGTACCACAACATAATATGAAAATGAGGGACTCAGAGCTCATCCCGCTGTTACTCCTTAAGTCAATCTCATTACACTGTAAGCAGAAAATCCCCAAACATTTGAAGTTGTAAAACTAAGAAAAAATCCCTCTTATCCTGAGCGACACAGCAATATATCGTCGTGGAAGACACAGCGACTTTTTATTTAATGTGTGTGTCTTTTCAAGAATATTTCACCTGTATTTCCCATTCGTTTTTCTAATATCTCCCTTTAGTGGGTCGGTATCACTTTCTATATCCCCTGAGGTGAAAATATGACATTTCAATGAGCTGAGCCCAAAATCTGAAGTCTGGATTTTGAAAGGATCAGGCTCACTTTCAGAGTCTCTGTACGACTGATCCGCAGTGCGAGCTCCACTTGCAGCGCTCTTCCTCCTCTGAGGAGACACAGCACAGCGTGGTACTCCTTTGAAAGGCACAATGAAACTCATTGAAATCTGGAAGATAAAGTGGAGTTGGGAAGTCACTGCAACCCACTGTGAGAAGATATGACATATGATATGATCAGTCATTAATAATCACACAAATCAAAGCTGAATACTGCCGTACGTTAAGCTGAGTGTTCCTCAATACAGTGGAATGGAGGGACGATGAAGATGGAGGACGATATAATATGGAAATGGAAGCTGAGATTGTTCCTGGAATTATATTTTCCTTTGTTTTTCCATCTTCATGAAGGTTTTGGGTGCACTGTATTTCATCACAAAGGTCAGGCCACTCTTGGTCGCTAAAGCTCTGTTTTGTGGGCACACGGCGTAAGTTTCATGCTTCTAACTGGTTAGTGTGGGCCTTAATGTTAATAAAGCCAATGCAGGAGGACTCTTTTACTTGTGTGTAGCAGCTGAGTGGTGTGTATAAGAGCAAAATAGTGAGCTGCTCCCACTGCACACTGCATTTGAAGAATATCAAATGTTATTGGTCTGTGAGTAGTTTTTATATTTCTCAAACTAGGTGTTTGTGCTTTAGC
The DNA here is from genome assembly GCA_900303265.1 of Brotula barbata. Lineage (NCBI taxonomy): Eukaryota > Metazoa > Chordata > Actinopteri > Ophidiiformes > Ophidiidae > Brotula > Brotula barbata. The sequence goes on along the minus strand of OMNV01026343.1, from coordinate 13,620 downwards.
ATTTACTACATTTTATTTGGAGTTTGCCTGACTGATTTAATCCTTGCATTCTGTGTTTTGACTTCTGAACTAGTTTATCTATGAATTTCATCCCCCACGAGTCGACAGCCGTCTAAATACTGCAAGAGTTAGCAAGTTAATCACGCAACACACCGCCTTTTTCTAGCAATACGGTTTGAGGAGTGAGTTAATCCACTGGCAAAGTTAAATATGACATGTGTACATAATGGCAGGTATGAATTCAAGTTGTGGCATTTTGCTACAATTTAAAGTCCTCTAAATAATCCTGAACAGTATCATCTAGTATCATCAATCAATCAATGTGCTACATACAGTATATCCCCCTTTATTTGAAGAACTTTTGGATATGTGATTCCATATATCACATACATACATGAATAGAAAAAGAAAGCTCCATACACTTACCCACACACATATATACAGTATACATATATATATATGTAAAGTTAATAAAACTGCTTTTTATTAAATGTAATTATGACTTGACTAATGGTTCCATTTAGCAGCTCAAATACAACTTGCTTGGGAAGTAAAATGTGTCTTAGGAATCAATAAATCACAATGCAAAGCCCCTAAGATAAACACACTGAATTAATGAAGTCTGCTGTGATGTGCACAGCACTGCAAAAGCTGTCAAATGAGGACAGTAAGGATGAGATGATGTAAAATGGCAGCCCTAATTTCTCCCAGGAAAGTGCTAGCCGGTACTTCTCTTTTTCAACAGCACTTTGCTTCAACGTTCAGTCCCTGACGTACAAACTAAAATGTGGTTCACAAACTGCACTTCATTACCAACATGTGAACTAGTAGCTGAATGATGAATAAAAGAAAATTCCAGAGTTCCTGTTGTGCTAAATGTACAATAAAGGCCCAAACCAAGTGGGTGCTTTTAAATCTGTTATCAGACTAATTTGCCTCATCTTCACTGTACTTGAAATAGATCCATGACCTCATTGTATCTTAAATCCTGTTTAGGATCCTGGACTGAATCCAGACTTGGCTATCAACCATTTCTGTATCAACTGTTGTTGATACATATATGAGTGAAAAAGGAGAGAGGCGAACTTGATTTGATTGATTGACTTGATTTAACCGTCTGTCGGCCGGTTTCCATCCGTTCGCCTGCCTGCCCGTTTGTTGGTAATCCTTTCCATGTGCCTGTCTCACATCCAGCCTGATAAGTTTACTTGTTTTACCCTCATCCTGCGTCATCCTGGCTTAATCCTGGCCTGACTTAATCCTGAAAGGCAAACAGGGCTGTTTACTGTGAAACAGATTTAACAGAGGCTGAATAACGGCACACTGTGAGGGGATCAACAGACCAGAGCCATGGGAACACAAGCACAACAGACTTTATTAAGTTAAATAACCCAAACTTAAGGGTACGCAAAGCATTGGTGTCATAACAGCAAACACTTAGCAGGAGCTCTCCCCCAGTGTGTCTGTGTGTCCAGTGGAAGAAGGTAAACAGGTCCCTCCACTTTCCAATCAAGCGCGAGCAGCTAATCGACGAGAAGATGCAACCACGGCAATTGGATACAGCTGAATCCAATTATAAAGAGTCTGCAGCCCCCAGTAAGCCGTGCGAGTGCGAGTAAAAATCTAATTTCCAAACATCATACACTGCAGTTCTTTGAACAATTGTGATACGAAATTGTTATCATCACTTAAGCAGCATATATTAAATATTATCATATGTTTATATACATGGTATAACTCACATTTTTCTCTCCAGATGAGAGCAACATCTTGACAAGCAGTTTGGTTCTTAACAGTTTGGTATCATGATCAATAATCAAAGCAGATTCTGGGGGGAAAAAACCTTACTTTAAAAAAAGTTAAAAAGTTGAGTTTGACTTGTTTTTGTCCAAAGTTTACAAAATTACACAAAGAAATTTCCTTTCGGATTAATATAGTATCAATCTATCTACCTACCTAATAATAATAATAATTATTAATAATAAAGAAAAAAGAGCTAAATTTACCAAAATCTTCTTGCTCATATTGAAAATATTCTTACGTGGTCTTTGTAATGCTCCCCCAGATACAGCAGATACTGCTGACATTTTAAGATAGATAGTAGAAAAGATGGAATACTTTCATAGTGACTGATAGAAAGAAAATTGGAGGCGATATGAGGGAGGGAGAGAGAGTCGGGCATTGTACTGCAACGAGCATGATACTGCTGCAGGTTTTATATTTATATTCCAGTTTAAAATGGGACATGGAATAGTGCAGGATTACTTAGTGTAACTCCTGACGGGTTGTTACTGTAATCTGTAATATACTGCTCACTGCAGTTATCTTACAAAGGTTCTGTGTTCCACTCTTTGTGTCTTGTACATTAACGTGTGCGGCTTAGTCTGGTCTGTTTCTTGGCAATGCTCTGTTATGAATTTGTGAAATGTTGTTTCTTTTTTTTAGGAAGGTTTAGATTTGTAGAACCGGCTCTTTGTCACAGCATGCAGACACCAAAGTAGCTCAGCTTTTAGTGCTGCGGTGGAGCCAAATGTTGTTGGAGATCTGTTGATGTGGTTGGGCTGCTCCTGGTATCTGAGGCGGAGGAGATGGAGCACGGCTGAAAACCACTTTGTGCTGCTTGTGCTGCCCGTGGGATTCCACAGGTTTGCACCGTGTGCTTCACAGACGCGGTTTCAAGCAGGCTGCATGATGTGGGTTATCCAAAAAGTTTGTTAAAGTTACAAATTCCCGTGGCTGAAGGTACCAACCGATGTTGGTAAACTTTACTCACTGTGTCAGCATCATTTTAAGGCTTTTAACAGACGGATGTAAGACTTTTAAATACTAAATAAGGCCTTACTTGAACATAAATATGGATCCACAGAACCCTGCAACACTATGATGCTACTACAACTATAAGTCACATGAACCTATAAACCCAACGTGCTCAAAAAAGACCTCAGAAATCTAACAGGCAACACCAAACCTGCTGAATATCTTTGGTTGATTTGATTTTGAATGTTTTGTTTAGTTTGTTCTAAATGCATTTATACCTGTCTGATGATAAAAACACAGAGGCTGTAATTTGGTTCAACATGATATCATCATACCCTCATAATAATGTTATGGTGTCACAAAAAGAGGTGTGATATTTGTGAATCTACTGGATATTTATTGCAGAAATATTCTCCAAACACACTGTTTCTTGTTACTTGTTGGGAGACAAATGAACAGAAATTGTGGCAAATGCAGTCCCATGACTGTTTACCACACTTTCAGAATGTGCAGAACTTTCTTGAACCTTTAAATTTCCATTTCCTTCACAGATAGAGAGAGAAACTCCATCAGAGTAGGAGAGACAATGCAATGCTGAGAGAGGAGGGCAACTGGGAGGATTTAAAGGATCTGAAAGCTGGACCAGCTAATTAATTTCCCATCAGTGCAGCACATTTGCTGGAGGCCATGTAAACACACTCCTTTACTCCATAGCTCAGCTTTTAAAGGGATCAACTGTCTATTTAGTTACATATCATTGCTCTGTGGGTTTATCTCCTTCCCTGGGAGGAGAGGAGGAGGGAGAAGACAATTAAAGAGGAAAAGATGGAACAGAAGAAGGAGGCACAAAAGGAGCAGAGACATTAAGGCAAGCCAAAGTGAATAGATAGGAGAGTCAAAGAGAGAATGAGAGACAGGAAATGGGAATGAAGAGGGGTGGATGAGTCCAGAGGAAAGGACGTTTAGCAGAAGTTTCCCTTGGCATGATGGGAGCAATGAAAAGAAAGAAAATGTCAGAGGTAGAGGGGTAAATAAGATTTGGTTGGAGGAGATGTGCACTTTTATTTCATCAAATACACCAACAAAGGGAATCACTCATCATCTCTCCTCATCTCTGTCTACACCTCCATTCCTCCAGCTCCACACTTAGCCCTCTCCGTGGAGCTCCATTCCTTCATCTGCATCTCCATCCCCATCTCGCTCTGTGCCTCCGTGGACGCCATTATCCCTCTGTCTGCATTTCCCTCCGGGGTGTTTAGACTTCCACGTGTCCATCTGTGCCCTTATCCCTCTATCTGCACCTGCATCCATGCATGCTCCTCCTGTTTGTCTTCCTATTTATGTATTTTCTATTTATTTATGACACACATCTGCTGGGATTTCATGCTCTTCATTTCAGACATTATTTGAGAATCAGTTTTGCTCCTTAAAACATCCCTTTGCTCCCTTACAATGCAATAAATGAGTACGCTACACAGAAAATGCATGACAAGTCTGAATTTCAAGAGAAGATATGATTTTGAAAAATCTAATTTCCAAAAAATCCAAGCTAGGGAAGTTTTAATATCCCTTCAGATATATTTATTTATTTATTTTAAAACGACAGAGACAGATGTTTGGAGAGACATTTTTGTTTCATACTGGGGATTTCGCACCACTCAGACTCATCCTCACATCTATCCAAACACTCACCTGACACCCATTCATGCATTCACCTCACACCCATCCATGCATTCCCCTCACACCCATCCATACACTCACCTCACACCCATCCATACATTCACCTCACACCCATCCATACACTCACCTCACACCCATCCATACATTCACCTCACACCCATCCATACACTCACACCACGGACACAGCTGGACACTCACACCACGGACACAGCAGGGCGTACGAGTACATACCTGCCTCTCAGCAGCCCAGTGACCATGACTAAAAGTTGGAATGATTTGAAAGGTTGGCCTGCTCTTTCCTGTCACGTCTGGCAGAGAGAGACACACGCCAAGACAGTTATGCATGTTTCATTTCCATTTAAATACCCCTTGACCCTGAGATGCTTTCTAGAATAGATTTTTTTTTTAAAGTCAACTCATGTTTAATCCCAGAAAAGTCTCTCTCAGCGTTGGCAGATGTGTTGTTAACTGAGTACATTTTAATGTAAACAGTACAAGATTATTTTAAGGACTTTGAGTAAATTTAATGCACCATTTCACATTAGTGAACCATTAATAATGGACTGTATTTCATAGAAAAGGCACACAATTAAATAAATATAAAGATTCTTTTTTTTATCCAAGTCATACTAATGTCATGATTTTGTTTTATTTATATATTTTTTTAAATCCTAAAACCCATCACGGTATCTTCTTTTTAAATCCTGATGGCAATTTAAATTTCCCTTTAAATTCTAATGCTTTTGGTATCTTTAGAAACTCTGGGCATTTCAGTAGAATTGAAAATAAAATCCAGTATTCATGAAGTTGAACCTATCAGTGGTTCCCTCAGGTTTCATCCCCACGTGTGCCTTTTGTCATCCCCCCTCTCTGCCCTCCTCCCCATTATAATGCACAAATGGAACAAAAATAATCTGGAAAAAAAAAGACCAAGACTATGACTACCAGTGCCACCACAAGGTCAACAAAATTACCAACAGCCACTCGTCAAAATGTATCCTTCCCACTGTCGCCAGAGCCCCCTGCCTCCCTATACCATATATACTGTATATATACATTTCAAGTACTTAATGTCACCCCGTCGCTGAATCACATTCCGTCTCTTATCTTTTTTTGCTCACTTTAATACGCTCTTATCTTGAGGGGAGAAAAACCCCTTCTCCCCATCTCCTGAACTTAATTTATCCTTTCTCTGTATTTCCCCGCCAGAAATGTTATCTGTGTGCTGTGGCTCTGACACTTAACCTCCTTACAGTGACTTAGTTGTTATGTTGGAAAGATACTGTGGGTATTTAAGCTTATTCCACTTTTCCACTCAATGTAAATCTCGCCGGCCAGATGTGACAGCACTGTAAAAAGCAATGGACCGTTTCTATGGGCTTTTTCAACTGACTTCAGACTGTTAAATGACACGTGATGGGATAACGTGAGAAGCGTCCTGAAAGCCGTTTCACAGCAACTACGAATTTCCGTGCGGAAATTTACAAAAATGTATTTCCTCATTAAAATGGAAGATTTCTCATCATTGCGGAACTTTCCTGCAGCAAAAAACAAAACAAAACTACAGCTCTCAATCCCGACTCCTGTCACGGCGGCTCCTTCACATTAAGAGTTTTGTGTTTGTCTTGTCACTTCCTGTTTTATTTTGACATCCCCGTCCTGTGTCATGTCTGGTTGCTTTACTTCCTCTCGTGTGATTACCTGTCTCCTCCCTAATGTGTTTCACCTGTGTCTCGTTAACCTTACTCCACACACTATATATGTCCCGTGTTCCCCTGTCTGTTTGCCAGTTCGTCATCAAGCCACGTGTGAGATGCTTACCAGCTCTGTTCTGTTCCAAGTGATCGTTATCGACTCTACTACCTGTTACCAGCCTGTTTCCTGTCCTGTTCGTGTTCCACCCTGCCTGCCTCCTCGACTACCCTTCTGCCTGACCCCCGCTGGATCCCGGTTGCCGATTCTGCCCGCCTGACCACCCGCAACACGCCAGCCCCACCTGTACCGTCGCCAGTACCAATAAACTTTGTTTGCCAGAACGATTCTAGTCGTGCGTTTGGGTCCAAACCTCCCCTGCTCAGTTTCTGACAACTCCAGCTTGAAAAATGAGTAAAAACCTGATGATTCTGGTGTCCCAGCAGCCTGTGTTATATGATATAATACGCACATAACACGATACATTTGTAATTCCATGTTTGTATTTTTATGGAATAATCCCAATATTCATCTGAAGGCAGGAGGACGGTTCTTTCATCTGCGCTGTGCAATTTCACACACACCTCTCCCAATCTGGGTAATTTGCGCCTATCAACAGAGGGTGTCACGTCCACATGCGGTGTGACGCACATTTCCTGATACGCCGATCACTCAGGGACACGGTGTGCATGGTTTGCATGGAAAATTGCCGTAGGAATGCTCCACAAATTCGTGCCATATTTTTGTATTGCACTTAATGTGAACCTTCCTTTTTATAAAGGTCCCGAGAGACCTTAACTTTTTACATTCCGATATTTCATTGTTATGAACCACTAGACAAGGATGTCCTCAGCATGAAATGTTAAACTGCAGGATAATATTTAACCTCCCAGCATGACAGGATCACACTCAGGGAGATAAGATACTGTCAGAGTCTCCGCTCACCAGGTCAGCCAAGCTATAGTTTCCACATTCACATTCCATTCACATCGGTGACATTTGGCTCTTCCTCCTCTTGCCTGCATTATAAAGAGGAGCCTCTTCCTCCAGAAATTTTCATTTAGTACAGTAGAAATGAAAGTAAGAGAATTTCCAAATCCACTGTGGGTTCAGTGTGATGGGCTTTCATCAGACGATGCACACGTGAACGTCTGTGCACAACCCACGATTGTGTGTCCACTGGGACCTGCATGGGCCTGGAAAAAAAAAGTAAAATAAGGACATAAGTAACTGCAGGTGAATGTAGCTACTTGGACCCAATGGAGCGCTAAATGAAAACAAGGATAGAGAAATCTGTGTGGTATGTCCCATTTAGGAGCTTTGTAACAGACTGAGTGTGTAAGGGAAGTGCTGTTAACAGCAGAACCTCTACAAAGGCCATAAAGGAGCACGAGGGAGGGTGTCCTACTTTGTATGTGAAATGGCCTCTTTTATCCCACTGGGAAAATCCACAAAAAACACATGGTTGGGGGTGTACGTGCATATGGATATGAACACAAACACTCGCTCGCTCGGTGGAATAAGGATGATGAAAGACGATATCAGTGCAACAAACACACGGGGCTACACTTTCATGAATACAAATAAACAAACTGAATCACACACACACACTAATCCATTCGGGAATTCTTATAATGGAGCTTTTGCTGCATAGAGAGAAAATACAGTTTAATTTCATACTTGCACATACACGGTTACACACACACATATACACAGACACACACACACACACACACACACGTGCAGCCTTGTTTGAACAACTGTCTCCTGGGACTAGACAACGATTTCTGCACACGCATGTTCGTGCAAAACACACGTATGGAGACCTGAGCGCACATACCCCCTGAGAAAAGCACACATGAGAATTTCAGTGCCCAGTAAGAAGCTGTGGTTTTATTTGACTTGGGAAAATCCACAGGGAACGCTCCACACTGGAACCATTCCACTGTCTTTTTTTATACAGACGTGTGTATCGATCAATGCGCACATATTCCAAAACAAAAGAAATATAAGAAACACACCATTCTCACTTTCATCATACTATCATTCTCCACATTAAAATACACAACATCCATCAAACTGGAAACTTTCTCTGATGCTTACACACAAACCTGCTTGTACTTTTATTTGAGGAATAGATCATGTAGTGTCAGTAAATCACACACTTTGAAACGTTCCAGGACTGAGATGGATTCATACGCCCACCCACCCAGGCTTTCCTTAAATCTCAGGGGATTTGTTGTCTCCACCGTGGAATGTGATGCGGTTTTACTGGGGAATCTGGAGTCCACAGAGAATTCATCATGCAGGAATTTTATCTCCCGATCAGAAGAAGTGCTGAGACCCTCGTATTTAAATGTAGCTCGTTACAGCACAATATTCTACACTATGAATGTCAGTTTCGATCTTCTTCTCTCTTCTTCTGTTCTTCCACTCTTCCTCCTTATCTTCTTAACTTCCTTCTTCCCATCTCTCTTTGATTTTATCTCTACACCTTTCTCTCCTTCATGCCTCGCTGTCCTTCACTTTCTCTCTCTCTTCTCTCTATCGTGCTTTTTCCACGCTACATTTGTTTTGTTTGTCCTTCCTAAAGTCTCGTTCGTCAGGGGTTGTGTGCCATTGCATCTCTGTGTAGGGAGAACAAAATGCCTGACCTGCATCCATCGTTCTCCAGCCCCTTTTCCTACCTTTCTTTTGGTTTCATTCTGAAAGAAACCATTTTCAGACATCTTAATGCTGCTGGTTTTCTTCAGCTGGTTTCGTCTGCAGCATCACTCAGTTGCCCTTCTGATTAAATTGATGTTCAGCTAACAACATTAACATAACAAAAGCCATCAAGGATAGCGTGGCAAAAAGCAATGCGTAGTAACGTCAGCATCTTCCATCCTTCATTTTCTCACATTGTGGCCGTCTTTGATATTTATATTTATTTTGCATTAGAGAACTTTCATTCTACCTGAGACTCTAAGACTCGTAAATCTAAATAAGTTGAAGTATGTCATTGGAACTTTAATGGAACTGCACACGATTGGACAAACAAACAAAAAATGGCAGCATTGAGCCTTAAAGTCCTCCTGTTCTCCCTCCATGAGCCAAACACTCACTCACACATCGGGGAGTGTAGCAGACACGGAGAGTTCATGTCCTCCGTCTGCAGATTTGGTTTGTTTTGGCCTTCTTTTTAAGTCCCGCCCTCTCACTTTCTTCTTCTGCTTTGAACCTGACCCCACTGGCTCACTTCTTGAACGTAAACAAGTGTGTCTTCAGTGTTCTATTCATCATTGTAGCTTGCAAACGCCTTTGAGACGCCTATGTCTACATTTTAAGTAGACTTGTTTTTTTTGGGGGTTTTTTTAAAGTTATATTTTCATTGCATGTGTAACACAATGGGCATGGGGGACGGGGGGGGGCTATTGTCGAGGGAGCCGCTAAATCCGTGCTCTGGACTCAGCTCTGCTCAGCATTAAAGGAATGCCTTCGCTGACAAAAATGTAAAATTCAGGGAGCTTCACAGCCGGTCTGATGCTGATCAAAGACTTTCAGCTCTAACAGCACCAAGTTCTACTGCCTCACAAACACACACAGGCCTATATCTGTGTATCTTTTGACACTTCAGCAGATTAGAAGCTTATTTCGGTTTATTCTGATCTCTCCTGCCCACATCAGCGGTCCTTGTCTTCGGTGGGGGATGTCTTCATCGTTCTTTCATCTCCTACACTGCTGATTCCTTCTTTCGTCCTTTCTCGGCTGCGGCGATGTCGGACGTCGCAGCCGCAAAATTCTGCTTTCAGTAGCTCTGTGTGTTGTATCGTGAGTCTTGTCCTCCTTAAGAGAGGTTAGAAAGTTTTCTGTACCAGCACTTGTCACTTATCTTTGCGAGCTGTCTGTTGGACTGAGATAATCTGAATGTTGTGCAGAAAACAGCAAATTGGCAAACAGCTGATGTGTGGAGTAAAGAGCCAGCTCTGATCTCACGTCCAAGACTCTGACCTTATAGAACTCGAGTGCTTCTAGCTGTGGTGGCTGAACCATGTGTTCCTTCTGAGGCACGAGCTTTGTCCCAAAGTTTGGTGTGACATGGTCCAGTCAGCCCCCGTTCTGGCTGCTTCCCTGATTCGTGCCCCTCCCTCACAAACGCTATGCACATAGGCTCCTGATTGGTCGCCTCGCCCTTCCTTATGTCTCCAAGTAAACTGCCCCTGGGTGAGGGCTACGTGGCAAGATGTCAGTACATGCACCGGAGTGCCTCTCTTCCCACACAGACAGAAGTTGTGGTGGATTTGCTGGGGATGGATCGGAGGGGGAATTGGAGCTGCAGCGTCCAGTCTGCCATCTTGTATGTGCATCCTGGCAAGAAAAAAACAAACAATTGAAGCAATAATACACCAAATGATCATGGAATTTCCTCCTTAATAATATAATTATGTCTGACCGCTACGATACACACACTACACTGTGTCATCCAAATGGAAGCAACGGTGATTCCAACCCTAACACCAGCTTGGAGGTTCCATTCGTACAGTAATCAGACCACACACACGAACCAAACACATCAAATCTACAGCTTCAAATGAATTTTTAGCCTATTTTATATACAATCCTCCTCTTGACATTCGAGTTAACATATTTACCCTTCTTCAGAGATTAAGTTTGAGCGCGTGCCGCTGTGTGTCTGTGGTCATGTGTGTGTGGCAGCGCTCTGTGTTTGCATGCTAGCGTCTGTGTCCTCGTGTATCCCGTCTCCATATGAGTCTCTCCATAGATGTGCGTGCATATGGCTGTGAACATCCACCCTGCCAGGTCCCTCACCTGTAACACGCCAACACTCTGCATTATGGAACACTCGGCGATGCACTGAACCATCTGTGCTAAATATTTTACGCACCGCTGGCCACGCTTAGGCTAAACATCTGGAAATTATCAATCTGACAAAATAAAGGGAACCTTACAAAAACCTCATCCTAAAAGAACAAAACAAACTCCATCAAACTCTGGTGCAAAATGATGGTAAAGTAAGGATGAGAGGGGGGCGTGGTTGAGCACCTGTTGCTTTCACGCGCCCCTCGTGACAACCTAGTTCCAAGTTGGGAAATCGTACTCACGACATGTATCAAATATCACACATTCAAGTCTGTAGTTAGCGAGGAGGAAGTCTAGAAACAACAAAAATGGACATCCTGTCAAAATCCTTGTTACTATGGGCTGCACTGCAATGGGCTCTCTTGAACTGGACCCATAATACAGGCCGTATTATGGGTCCAGTTCAAAGCCTGACATGCGGAGGCACACACACCACCAACACGCGCACACACACATACAAACACAGCAACAGAGAGAGACTGCACACACTGTCCTGTTTAGTTGAATTTTAAGTTAAGTACTCCGCTTGTTCTTAGTTAAATTAGTGATGGACTTTAATCAATGCTGTTGCACCTCAGTTCCTGTGTGTGTGTGTGTGTGGGTGTGTGTGTACCCTTGGCTGCAAGACATTAACAATCCTGTCATAACCAATAAATCAATAAAGACACCACAACCACCAGCTAAAGGCTCATTTATGCTCAGTGTCTCTGCATTTTGTCCATATCTGTCAGCAGCTCAAGCAAGTCCAGTGAGACACAGTAAAACTCTGGACAAAAATGCAGTCCATTCAACCTTCAAAACTGGACTTTCACTCATAACAGGTAGTCATAAACAACGGAGGACCAATGCCTCAGCTAATCAGGACCTACAGCAAACTACGCTCGCCTCACCTGGAGCGGTACCGACAAAATGACTGGCGGTGTGGGAGAGACGGGTCACGGACATCTTTGACCAATGGAAAACGCTGCAGTTCAGAAAAAATAAATATGTCCTTAAAATAGAGTTTTCATTTAGACTTTCCTGGATTGGTGCGGACGAAGCTTTACATGGCTCCCACTTTGAATCAGCACTTTAGATTTAATCATCTGGACTTTCATCTAATGTTGAAAATGAAGCGCGACTGCCGATCATCTGCTGTGGAAGCTGCAAAGTTGGGCAGACACATACAGACATGTGATACAGATATTAGGGAGAATATAAGCCGTATTCTGACTTATTTTCAAAAACGGGTCTGAAAATCTGCACAAAAGCCAAATGCTCCGCTCGCACCGTTCATGGCTCATTTTCTGTCTTTCCAACCTTTTGGTTTCCTGTTCTCCTCCTTTGTTTCCCCTCTTTCTTAGTTTCCCTGCGTTCGTTTGTTCCGTGTTTTCTCCTTTGCTCTTCCTTGTCTTCTGATCTCCTGCTGCCTCTCCTCTCCACCTTCAAATCGATCCCATAAATATTTCAGAGATGAGCAGCACTGAAGCATTAAAGCCACTGTGATGACTCCTGTGTGTCTGTAACTAAAAATGTGCCTTTCTGCATGTGTGACTTAGAATAAAGTGCATCAGACCCTGAAGTCTGTCTGGGACTTAGGTCCCCACCCACATCTCACATGATGCCACACGCTGCGATGTTCGAGCGTGCCGCACGAACAACACAAACTTGCCGGGAGGAAGATAGAGAGGAAGGCAGGGAGTAGGGTTGAAAATGTTGGACCTTTGCAGTGAGACGGAGCGCGTGAGCAATTCATCTACGCCAGCGTCTCTCAAACCGCGTCATCTTACTTACTTATTGTCTGTAACCCACATGAGAAAGTCCACAAATGTAAACACGTTCTGCTGCCCTGCGATAGCAAAGAGCCAGCATTTTCCGTGACTCATTTTAAGGCTCGCAAGTGCTTTTGTTACTTACACAACGTGGGCACAAGCATGACAATGACAACTGGATTGGTTGGACACCAGCACTGACACTCGTATAGACACTGTGCGCCGCTTCGCACGGGCTCTAAGATTCGAGGGTAAATGGAGAACAAGGTTGGAGTGGACAGAACCTGAGAACGTTGCCCCAAGCAAGTGAGGGCGCAGATCTATTACATGTTATAGTTTAGTATAGTATAGCATAGTATAGTATAGTATATTATAGTATTGCATAGTGTAGTATAGCATAGTATAGTATAGTATAGTATAGCATAGTATAGTATATTATAGTATAGTTTAGTATAGTATAGCATAGTATAGTATAGTATATTATAGTATTGCATAGTGTAGTATAGCATAGTATAGTATAGTATAGCATAGTATAGTATATTATAGTATAGTTTAGTATAGTATAGCATAGTATATTATAGTATAGTATAGTATAGTGTAGTATAGCACAGTATAGTATAGTATATTATAGTATAGTATAGTATAGTATAGCATAGCATAGCATAGCATAGCATATTATAGTATAGTATGTTATAGTTTAGTATAGTATAGCATAGTATAGTATAGTATATTATAGTATAGTTTAGTATAGTATAGCATAGTATAGCATAGTATAGTATAGCATAGTATAGTATATTATAGTATAGCATAGTATAGTATAGCACAGTATAGTATAGTATATTATAGTATAGTATAGTATAGCATAGCATAGCATAGCATA
>OMNV01026340.1:0-14866 GCA_900303265.1 Brotula barbata | reverse complement strand
GTGTGATGCTGTGTGAAGGTGTGTGAAGGTGTGTGATGGTGTGTGATGCTGTGTGAAGCTGTGTGAAGGTGTGTGATGCTGTGTGAAGGTGTGTGATGCTGTGTGAAGGTGTGTGAAGCTGTGTGAAGGTGTGTGAAGGTGTGTGTGAAGGTGTGTGAAGGTGTGTGATGCTGTGTGAAGGTGTGTGAAGGTGTGTGTGATGCTGTGTGAAGGTGTGTGAAGGTGTGTGATGCTGTGTGAAGCTGTGTGAAGGTGTGTGATGCTGTGTGAAGGTGTGTGATGGTGTGTGATGCTATGTGATGCTGTGTGAAGGTGTGTGAAGGTGTGTGAAGGTGTGTGTGATGCTGTGTGAAGGTGTGTGATGCTGTGTGAAGCTGTGTGAAGCTGTGTGAAGGTGTGTGAAGGTGTGTGTGAAGGTGTGTGTGAAGGTGTGTGTGAAGGTGTGTGTGAAGGTGTGTGAAGGTGTGTGAAGGTGTGTGTGAAGGTGTGTGTGAAGGTGTGTGTGAAGGTGTGTGTGAAGGTGTGTGTGAAGGTGTGTGCCCGGTGGAGTCTGGTACCTCCCGTGTCCTGATCTAACCCCCTGTATAGTCCGTGTTAATCCCGTGTTTCTACAGTAACGTGTTCGGCCTTTACTTGTTCTCGGCCTCCTGTCGGCTCCTGATGGTGGACAGTGCGGTGCTCATCTCGACGGGGGGCAGGCAGAGCGTTTCCTCTGGGTCAGCCGTCCGGTTCCAGGCCAGGCCTTTACGGTAGGACAGACCTGATGACATAAACACAGCGTGTTGGTGGAGTTCCTGAGGCCGGGACCCCGCCCCACCCCGCGGACCTCGACCTCACCGATCTCCGCCAGCATCCTGAACAGGTCGGACAGGGCGCGCTGCTTCTGCTGCAGGATGTGCTTCACCTCCGCCTTCTGCTTCTCCTTCTCCGCCGTCATGTCCACGCTCAGACTCTGCAGGTCCCTCAGATTGCTGATGATCTCACCTGCACACATTCAGACAGCATTTCTACACCGCCGTGGCCCAAAAGGTCAGAGTGCACGCTACGTACCACAGCAGCCAGGGGGCGCCTTTATGGATCCCTGCAGGGGAATTCATCCACTGCATTCTTCCCCATCCTCAATGAGGAGCCTCTCTCTCTCTCTCTTTCTCTTACCACTGCCTCTCTCTCTCTTTCTTTCTCTCATCCCTCTGTCCCTCTCTCTCCTTCTCTCATCCCGCTGCCTCTCTCTCTCTTTCTCTCTCTCTCTTTCTTTCTCTCTCTTTCTTTCTCTCATCCCACTGCCTCTCTCTCTCTCGCTCTCTCTCACACACACACACTCACACACACACCAAACTCCACACAGAAAGGAGTGAGGTAAAAGTGCTACCCACCATGCCACTGTGCCTCTGAGGGTTCGATTCCGACCTGAACTCATTGTTTCATCTCATCATAATGAGGCAGAAATACCAAAAGTAATAAACCAATTAGGAGACAAATCCATCTGACATTGTTTTTGTTTTTTTTGTAAGTTGGAGATTCAGAGTTGCTAAGATTTCCTCCGTGTTGTGTTTCCAGCGTTGACACACGCTGCAGGGTTTGAGCAGAGGAGGACGTCTTTACGTCTTTTTGGACAGACAGTGACGGTGATCACCTGTGAAGACGTCCAGATCTTCGGCCAGCTCCGGCACGGCGTTCTTCTTCAGCAGGCGAGCGCACATTTTCTTCATCTTCCTGGTCAGGACTGGGAGGCGAGCCTGAAGCGACGAGGGCTCCACGCCTTCCTCTGGTTCCTGGTCCTGAAACTTAGTTTAGGTTCAACTTTAAACAACACATTTCCGGCGCTTCAACACTTCCACTGTGTGATGTGTTGTGTGGAAAATGAAATGTGGTGCTGAGAGCGTGTGTGATGCAGACTAAGAGACATTACGGTGCGACATGATGCCCATCTTCAGCTCTCTGCACGGCTCAGCTACAAACATCTTCATACCATGCGTGAACACTTCCAGATCTTTTACCTGTAAGTCTCTGCCCTTCCCAGGGAGGGCGCTCTTCAGGCCCTGGTGGAGGCGGTGGATGGGCGTGTCCTCTGAGTTTGCGTCCACGCCGTCCAGGCCCGCGCTGCTTCCTGTTTCCACCAGAGCGACGACGGACGGACCGTTCAGCGCCTCCTCAAACTTCTTCACAAACTTGAAAACGGTCCTGAGGGAACAATTCAACGGCAGCACGTTCGCATCAGCCAGTCACGCTGTCCGCTCCTACGAGCAAGGCAGCAAGCTTCCAAGACAAACAAACTCTTACCGATGGGTCTTCTCCACCGATTGTTTGATGGACCAGAAGCTGACATCGTTCCACCGGGAGATCTTCACAAAGTCCTGCAG
Source organism: Brotula barbata (assembly GCA_900303265.1). NCBI lineage: Eukaryota > Metazoa > Chordata > Actinopteri > Ophidiiformes > Ophidiidae > Brotula > Brotula barbata. The sequence goes on along the minus strand of OMNV01026340.1, from coordinate 12,506 downwards.
ACATGTGGGAAGGATTCAGGTTATGGTGGAGTTCAGGCGTCTGTGGTGAAAACCAGAGACAGAACGCAGCGTTTTCACCTTCAACTCCTTCTCGATGGGCTGCCGGAGCTGATGGATCTTGCTGTGGACGCTTTCAGAGAACTGACTGTAGTATTTATGCAGATTCCACAGCAGACTGGACAGAGACTCTGTGAAGAGATGACAGGCAGCATCAGCAACAAATGTATCGGAAACCGTCTCATCATCGTAACTACAGTACATACAGTATATACAGTACATACAGTACATACGGTATATACAGTACATACAGTATATACAGTATATACAGTATATACATGGTCTGATATTAAAGCCATAAGTCTTTTTTTTACCAAACCTAAAGATAACACCTATTTTCCACGATGGTTTTCGTTTTTACACACATCTCTGTGTAGGATTTTTCATAAATGGTGTTTGATGGTGACATCCACAAAAACATAGATTTTTTTAGAGGAAAAGTGAAGGATTATCCGTCAGACTGAGGTGGACTCTGGAGGCCGCAGTGTGACGTGGCCCTGCTTGAGGTCTGACCTTGTCCAGGCCTCTCGGGGTCCAGCAGGAGGTGGCAGTGGAAGGTGAGCAGCATGGCCAGGCGGCTGTGGAACTGGCCCAGGGTGGAGCCCTCCATGAAGGCCTGGAGGGTGGAGGACACAGAGGCCAGCGAGAGACGCTCCTCTTCATCGCCTGGAGGGGAACGGGAAGGGTTATACTGGTAACCGTGGATACTAAGGAATTCAACATCTTTTGGGGTACGATTGGCACGACAAATTCCTGCAGGAAAAATGAAGTTTTATCTCATCTTAAATCTTGGAAAACACCAATGTAGCATCAAAAGCAGTAACTAAGGGGGCGGGGCCTAAACCTTTGTTGTCGGATACCTGCCGTACCTGCGGGAGCGTCCGGCCTCTGTTCCTGCAGGAACCGCTCCGTCAGCTGGTAGATGGAGAACCAGTGACTGGTGGACGTGTCGGCCTGACGCTTCATTGCGTTATCCAAGCTGCTCGACCAACAACTGTCACACAAGACGAGACGAGACAAAGTTTATTTAAACGTCAGCTTTCAGGAAACACTTGAAGAAACGGACAGACACTTCACGTGTTCCTCGCGGTTTCTGTGTGAAAAGAGGTGAACGTGTAGATGTCTGGACCCGTTTAACTCATTCATAGGTCAGGAGGGTCAGCTGACCGTCGGGTTACTGCTGACTGAAACATACAGCTGAGTGTCATCTGCGTAGAGATGTATTTGTAAAGATATGTCCCACTGAGTTGTAGTTTTCAAGCCGTTCTTATCATAAAGTGTGTGTGCTACATGCTGTTTTATACTTTATACGGAGCGAACGAATGTCCGTTATCTGTCTGTGACTTTATCTTCATTTGGTGCAAAATTGGAACAGAAGACTGTAAAACTTGGCACCGGACTCTGTTGCTGCACGGATCCTCTGCTGATCCGCCCCATATTTTCTGTGTCTTACTTGAGCTCCAGTTTGCGCCACTGGACGATGAGCTGAGTGACGACCTCCAGTTCCTCCCGCAGAGACACTGAGCGACTGGCGTTGTTCTCCCAGTCCTGACGCACAGAGAGAGGTCAGAGGTCAAAGTGGTTTATTCAGACCGGTAAATGTGTTGAATGAGAGAAGACGTGTGTGATGTCAACGTTCAGACTGATGCTGAAATCACGCCACACTTCCTGTTTACTCTGAGAGCAGCAGATGGCAGTTTTCTGTGCGTGCGTGTGTGTGTCTGTGTGTGTATACGACTTAATGGCATCTTTGCCTTTGATCACTCAGAGTATTCGGAGCGTGTAAACACAGTTTGGATACAGTTGTATTGTTCTCCACGTTTCGTATCATGAGTTATAGAGTATATAGAGTTATAAACACAACAACATGTTGTTGTGTTTTGAAGCGTGCTGTGTGTTATTGTGGTCATGTCATGTGACCACGTGACCTCCGAGGGTTGCAGAGTTCCACTGTCGATACGGTGTTTGTGTCGTTTCTGTTTCCAGGGTGACGACCTGGAGGTCAGAGTGAGGTCACGTGTCTCACCTGGGCTTTACTCAGCAGAATCTCCAAACCATTCAGGAATTTTGCCAGTGGGCAGCAAAGACTGAAGGACTTGATCCTTTCCATCACCACAGTCAGCTGGAAAACAGCACACACACACACACACACACACACACACAGACACAGACTTTATTTTTTACATGCCTTCATTAGAGAAGTAAATTTCCGACTGTTTAAAATGTGTCAGTAACATTTGTTTATACTGTATTTATTATAACAGCTCATTTGTTTCTCCTTTTGTGAGACGTTGTGTGTTTTATGTAAATCTGACACCAACATGATTATAACTGATATATGAGTCATTAATCAGGTGTTGGACTGAGGACGCGGCTGAAGTTAAACACGTTCACGCCTCACCTGTACCAGCGCCGGGTGTTCCGGCCAGTTTTCCAGCCGCTGTTTGACGGCGGCGTCCAGTCGCTGTAGCACAGGAAGACACAGACGAGCCTCGCTCATGTTGGGCTGCTGGTAGAAGTCGTAGGGGCCCTCGGGGGCCACGGCCAGGCCCTGTGGCCCCCCGGAGCCCTGCACGGTGTTCTGCAGGAGAGCTGCGAGCAACAGCTCACTTCCTGTAAACTGCTGGTCCATCTCTGCGTCTGAAGGCAAACAGGAAGTTGGACTGATGTTTATGATATATATTCATATATATGTGTATTTACATGTACGTGTTTCCTGTGAGTATCTGCAGTAGAGGATGAGGAGGATGATGTGATAGAGATAAAGGTGCCGTCAGTTCCGTAACAAGATTACTGACCAATCAGATGGTAGAAGTGTGAGACCACGGGAGCAGCTATCTGATAGGAGGAGACCAGCGCCTGGATGTGTTCTCTGCTCCGATTGGCCGGCACGGTGCTTTGGTACCACAGAGATTTGGAGAAGGCCCCGCAGAGATCCTGATGGACCTGGACCAGGGTGTTCACGCAGGCTGGAGACAGGATGCCGCTCTCCTTGAAATGCTCCTGCACTTCCTGTTCTTCCCCATCCCGGCCTGCTCCTGGTGCTGGGCCGTCCAGGCTGGGCTCGGACGTGACGTCTGCAAAGTCCTGAACCGAGAACCGAAGAAATCCTTATCAAGTCATTTTCAGGGATTTTTATAAAAATGAGTAAAAACCGAACATGTTGAGGGATAAACTCTGTGGACGTTTGTGACGATCCGTGTGGACCGGACTTTCATCACGGAGCTGAAACATGCGGAGCACGACGAGTAACTTGGAAATCATCTCGTGATCTGTGGAATCTTCACACCAAAACTTGACCACACCCACCACACGAGGCTAAAGATGGACCATCAGGAGGTCACCTGCCTACAGACGGTCGGATTCTTATTACCTGGTTGAACTGCTGGAAACGGCGCCGGAACTCCCTCTCTTCTTGCTCGTCCTCGGTCAGGTTGGAGCCGTGCGTGCGGCTGCGGTTGCGGTACAGGCTGGCTTCCTCTTGCTCTCTCTCTCTTCTGCGTAGCTCCTGCGTGTCCCACTCGTTCACCAGAGCCTGAGCAGCAGCACAGAAAAACACAACAACTCCCGGTTACAGTCTCTTTATTCAGGCGAACATTTTTCAAGACTCGCCGTGTCCTCACTGACCCCGAGGCTGTAAATGTCTGACACGCTGCACTTCAGTGAGCTTCACTGAGGAAATGACAGACGGAGCAACAAAAAGCTGAGGAAGTGAAAACCTCCTGGAGTTCTGACAACGCGTACAGACATTAGGTCAGCCTGTCGTCATTTAAACTCTTCTGCCTGTTTACGTGTCGTAGTTCTCATAACTACCAGCAGAGGAGCTGTGTCGGATCTGTTTTCCTCCCAGGCTGTAGCTGCCGTGCTACCTCACGTGGCCTGACCTTTGAACTCCTTCCTGCTCGTCCTGATGGTGGCGCTCTAATAACCACTTACTTTTTGGCCTGTAACTTTCTAAATGGTTTTTTTCCCCCTGGATTTTTTGGGACTATCCACATTGTCTATTTAGGCCACACCCCTTTGCGTCTATCAACTTTTTCCTCACTCTCTCAGAGCTTTGGACTGTCAGGACCCGTTCTTTGAGGTGCTGTGCGTGCTCAGCCTTATGGAGTTTACCCATAAGTCCCTGTCAGGTCTTACCTCGCAGATGTGCCTGAAGAGGCTCCTCGCCTCGTGGCCGAACTCGCCCGTGGACAGGGCGTGGCACTTGACATAGAGCAGAGCGTTCAGCAGCAGCGTGAACGGCTGCGGGACCACGTGGTCCAGGTCGTTTTGGGGCAAAAGCTTCGCCAGGCCGCGCAGGACGTCCATGCAGCCCGTGGAGCACAGGAAGTCCGCCCGGGACAGGTAGCAGGGCAAGCTGGGCGACACGAAGGGGAAGGCCAGCAGGCAGGACACCAACTTGGGAAGGCCGGGAACGGGCGACAGCGAGGCCGCCACCTGGGAGGCCACGAGCCTCATGCCGTGCCGGAGCTGGAGAATGCCTGTGCAGAGGGGCCTGACCACGTCGGGGTAGAGGGGGAAGTCCTCCAGGAGCCTCTGGGAGAACCGCTGCTGGGAGCTCTGCCACACGCTCTCCTCCCTCAGGAGGTTCTGGAGAGCTAGCCTGGGTTTGGAGGAGGAGCCCTGCATGGCCTTCAGCAGGCGGCCCAGGAGGTCCTCCATGGCGGACACCTGTCCGATGCTGCACAGGTAGTGCTGCAGGTCCTGGAACAGACGGCCATACTGGGGCTCACGGGGGCGACAGGCCTGCTTCCTGGAGAGCTCTGCGATCTGCTCCTTCACCTGCTGCATGCGGATCCACAGGTACCTGCGGCCGCAGCACATTAAGGTCAGACTCCACCCACCGTGTATTAACCCCTCCCACACCACATTCCTTAAACCTCCATAACTAACATGGACAACAGAGATAACAAGATGGAGACTTTGTTCTCACAACACTTCAGCTTTCTTTTCCTAATACTTTGAATCTTTTAGCAATCTGTTGGACTTTATCCTGGACTTTATCCTGGACTTTATCCTGGACTTTATCCTGGACATTATCCTGGAATTTATCCTGGAATTTATTCTGGACTGTAACCTAGAGTGTATCCTGGACTTTATCCTGGACTTTATCCTGGACTTTATCCTGGACTTTATCCTAGAGTGTATCCTGGACTTTATCCTAGAGTGTATCCTGGACTTTATCCTGGACTTTATCCTAGAGTGTATCCTGGACTTTATCCTGGACTTTATCCTAGAGTGTATCCTGGACTTTATCCTGGACTTTATCCCAGAGTGTATCCTGGACTTTATCCTAGAGTGTATCCTGGACTTTATCCTGGACTTTATCCCAGAGTGTATCCTGGACTTTATCCTGTACTTTATCCTGTTCTTTATCCTGTACTTTATCCTGGACCTTATCCTGGACTTTATTCTGGACCTTATCCTGGACTTTATCCTGGACTTGCCTGATTCGAGGATGCTGGAAGCCGTCGGTGGTGCTGCTCTCCTCCAGCTCCACGCCGCTCATCAGCTGAGACGACAGGCTGCGTCCTCTCCACTCCTCCTGCAGCAGAGCCAGCTGGAAGACAAAGGAGAACCATAAAACGTCACAAAAACTGGGGACATTGATCAATCAGCCAGCAGCAGCTGGACACTGAACGAAGCTGGACACTAACTGAAGGTCCAACGTTGTCTTCTTTTCTTTTCACTCTCTCTCCACCCATTTGGACACTCACTGTCTCACTCTCTCACCATGACTCCTCTTCATCTTCTTCTTAGTGAGCTAAGTCATAATCTAACAGGGGGCCGTGTGTGAGGATTATTCATGTTGGATGTAAGAGGAGCAGACAGACCTCCTGTTGGGCGTAGCTGAGCTTGTAGGCCCTCTTCACTGCAGGGTCAAAGATGGTCTGTGGAGTCCACGTTTTGATCTGCAGTAAGCCCATGTTGACCCAGAAGACCCCAGATCGAACCAGCAGGTTGGTGCCTTGGACCTTGTTCTGGACGTACTGCTGCAGGCAGGTGACGCAGGCCTCCACCAGGCCGTCGGGGAGCAGGTTGGGAGGCAGGAAGTCTCTGAACACCGTCTGGATCTCCTGGGAGGCGATCAGAGGATCCTGGTCCTCCACCAGGCTCTCACAGCTCTCCATGAAGCCCTCCTGCAGGCTGGGGGGCAGCAGGTCCGTCATGCTCTGAAGCTGCCGACGAAGGACGGCGCCTTGTAACCTGAAGTCCGTGCCCCTGCAGAGAGACGAAGACAGAGACAGATGGGACCAGGTCAGCTGGGAAACGCCTGCAACTCCATTCGCCCGTCCAGAGATTTGCACTTTTTGTTTCAGTCCTGTACCTGAAGGCAGACAGAGCGGGGAGGGCCATGTTGTCCCACAGGACAGCAGAGACGTCCTGGAGCTGCTGGATTCTCTCCTTCCAGTCCCCCAGGGTGACGTGGCAGAAGGAAAGGAGCGCCTCTGCTGAGGGTTCCCACGGGCTGCCGGTCTCAGCGCTGTTCAGCACGCCAAGTATGCAGCGCGACCACACAGCTTTACTTAGCAAGGCCGGACCCTGGAAAACACACACATACACACACACACACACTTACAAACTGAAGGTGAACTCAGACGGTACGGTAACCTGAAGTGGAAACATTCACAGCCCGCACCGTGTGATCGGCCTCCTGGTTTAACCTGGACGGCCTCTGAGTCTCAGCACTCATTGGATCCCACTTGAGCCAGCGGTCCGGGTCTGAGACCACGCTGCTGGTCCACAGGGCGGCCAGGGCCTCTGACAGCAACTCGCACCATACAAACTGAAGCTCATCTGCTGGCTGGACATGGGGACATACATGGGGACATACATGGGGACATACATGCGGACATTTTGAGATGAAGAGGGCAAAGTGTCAAGAGAGTAAATTAATAACATTTTAATATCCGTATGATGAGTAGAGGACATTTCAACGGTCTTCACCGACAGAGTGAGCTCAGTATAACAAGATTTATGCAGGAATCCCATTGCAGCGGCGGTGGTTAAATCAGCTTTGAGGGGTTTGATCCCAGTGATAGATTGTGTTGTGTTGCTCCGTGTGATGTACTGACCCGGTCGCTGCTGAGCAGGAACCAGAGAGGCTGCAGCTGGCTGACGTTCATGGGCGTGGACTGGAGACAGAAGCGAAGGTGTCTGGAGAGCTCACACCGTAAACTGTCCTCGGCCTCCTGGTCCCTGCAGATCAAAGCAAACATCAACCACACCGCACTGTCTGATTGACATTATAGACCCTGAAGATGCTGAAGGCTTTTCTGAACGACCGAAAGGAGGAAAACAAATCCAGAGTCCGGACTGAGTGGCTACAGGAAGTGGAGAGCGTTGGGTGTTCCTTTCCTAATCAGCATGGATGACATTGGGAAAAAGTATTTTTGTACGTTACCCCTGGGTGAGGGCGAACTGCAGCAGGTCGGTGCTGAGCCTCAGCTGATTGAGCACTGCCAGTTGTTCCATGAGGGGCCACAGCTGGGCCCTGCGGCTCAACTGCTGCAGCTCCTCTCTGGCGTGCTGGACTCCGTCCTCCTCTGCCTCGGTCTTAGCGCAAACCTCCAGGAGGCCACAGGACGTCATCCGATGCTGCTGCTGCTCCACGCTGGACACCAGGCGCTCCAAGACGCCTGAGGGGGACGAGGACGAAACTTTGTCAGGTGGGGAGTCTGGATTAGGTTTGGGAGCAGGACCGTCATCAGCAGCAGGTTTCACTGTGACCTCCCTACTCACTGCTGACAGATTCTACTGTTTGTATGATTCACACAAGAGAGCCCACCACCATCATCATCATCATCATCATCATCGTCATCATCATCATCACCACCATCATCATCATCATCACCATCATCATCATCATCATCACCATCAACATCATCATCATCACCACCATCATCATCATCATCATCACCATCATCATCATCATCATCACCATCATCACCATCATCATCATCAACATCACCATCATCATCATCATCATCACCATCATCATCATCATCACCGTACCACCCACGCTGGTCTCACCTGATTTCTGCAGGTCCAGCTGGGTGTTGGCCTGCAGGATGAGGCCCCAGGCTTCCAACAGGGTTTCCTTGATGTCCAGCCCAAGACCCGCTGCCTGAAGTCGGACGAGCTTGTGTCTCCACGGCCCCGTGCTTCCATCCAGCCTCACGTCGCTCACGTCCAGCGCCTTGCTCAAGAGTCTGAGGCGAGAGGCACACTCGGCCACCGAGTCCAGCTGGAGAAACAGGACGGAATCAGGAAGGAATCACGCTTGCTTGCGTGGTTTCCGTGACGACGGATCCTGGCCGATAACGGTCAAACACGGTGTGGTGGTGAAGTGCAGCTCACCTTGAAGGGCAGAGTTTTCCCCAGAGTTTTCTGGATTCCTTTGAGAGCCGTGGCCACAGACACTGGAGTGGACAGGACGGTCTGGATGGCTGCAGAGACGCTCTGGAGCTCCTGCTGTCCGCTGCAGCACAGGGGGATCATGGGACACGACAAAATCTCACTCAGAAGCACATTTAAACATCCGAGGTCATTTCAGCAAAGCTCTGTGGACAAATCTGAGCAGACCATGTGACGTACGAAGCGACCCACTCATACAAACATACACTGAAATAAATAACGGTCGGCTCTGATTTCCCTCCATGTTTGTTTGAGGTTCTCATGCAGAAACCAAATTAAATCCTAGTGAATGCTGGTTTAACGGATGAACGTTTGTGTTTTCAGAAGATGGACACACTGATCTACAGTGCAATCAAATACAATGGAAGCATGAGAGCTTGATGTAAGACGGGCTTTGGGGGCAGGCTGAGGTGCAGCAGGGAGGGACCAGCTTTTCAAAACTCTCTCTCCAAATGCAGATTCCACAATCCGACCAGCAGCAGCTTCAAACCGGAGTAAAAAAAAAAGGACAGAACTTCACAGAATTCAACAAAGATCTTTACACAAAGGTGCTGGCAGTTTCTCCCAGCAGGAGCTGCGGCAGACGGAGGATCAGGTGTTTCTGGACCCACTGCCAGTGCAGCGAGAGCACAGAGATTCCCTGGGAGTCGGCCGGCAGCGTGCTGCAAACGTCCCAGAAACGATCCCGCCACTGCAGCAGCTGCAGGATCTGAAAAAAAACAGAAAAAGACGGGACGAGGTGAAGTGACGGGTGGAGCGGAACCACGGATCAGACAGATCGGACAGACGCTCTGCTCTTCGTGTTGCTGCGGAGTGCAGCGTTCGAACCTCGAACATGATGTGGTCCGAGATGTGGGGCTGGTCGCTCTGCACGGCCTGCTGGGTAAAGGTGTCCCACAGGTCCAGGAACATCCTCAGGTGCATCAGCACGGGGTGGGGGAGGTGACCGATGTCCACGGTGCCTGTGAGGACGGGGGGACATCACCAGATGGAGTCAGACTACGAGCGAGTGGGTCCGAGTGTGACTGTGTGTGTGTGAGTGTGTGTGTGTGTGTGTGTGTGTGTGTGTGTGTGTGTGTGTGTACCTTTGCTGAAGGCAGTAGAGATTCTCAGGGCAGAGTTGTGAGCAGACAGGTTGATGGCACTGCTACAGACGACCGAGCATTCCTCTCTGTCCATCATCAGCACGATCCTGACAAACACAGACTCATCTTCAGCTCAGGACACTGAAATCATCCAGCTAACTTCAACGGATTCCATCTTAGAACAGGAGTCACTGAGGAACAGGCAGCATCTCTAACGTGCTCAGGAGGACTCCACCTTAACGTCGTGCTCCTCCTACCTGTTGGCGATGTTGTTGAGAGCCTCCAGGAACTCCACGTATCGTTCCTCGTCCTCAAAGTTACATTTGTTGGCTAAAATATCCAGGTACTGTTTGTTCCAGCGCATGTCCACCAGAATCCTGTACTCGTCTAGTAACACACAACCACACAGGGATTCGTTGATTCGGACCCTTTACACCTGCAGTCTGCAGGTCAGAGACCACAGTAAAGACATAAAGGAGCGTGTCTTTTCTTACCGATGCTGTGCGGCTGCAGCAGCTCTACCAGTGACTTCCCTTTAGTGGCCAGTTTACTGCTGAACGCAGCCTTCAGCGCTCGGTTTCCTGCTTCCACCTGCACCAGGACTGAATCTGAAAGTTTTACCATCCAGGGTTAGACAGCTGACAGCAAAATGTAGCAGAAAAAGTCACACCTCCAGATCATCGTTTATTTCACTCCAGCACTCGACGTCTCTACGTACCGCCTTCACGATGAACGGATCTATATCTATACACACGTCTTGTTTATTGATAGAGCTGAAACAATTGATAATGTTATCCGTTTAGTGTCCATCTGACTTGACTCGGAGCTGACTGAATGACCTTGAGACCCTCTTCATAGTCACCTGAATGACCTCTGTCTCTCTTTTAGTGTTTGAAAGTTCTGTATGTCTGTATATTGTATATACAATATTGTATATTGTATATGTCTGTATCATTTAGTCCTGGGGGATCAGTTGTGGGCGGAGCTCTGTTGAAGATCCATTAAATTGTTTGTATGTCGCTGGATCAGTCAACATGATGATAAATACAGATCCAATGCGAACATCATTTGATGATCCAGATCATAGGGGTCCTGTTTGAAGTGATCCAGATCATATGGTAGTGTTGTAGGCCGGCTGGGACAGTCTGAATGGTCGTCTATGGCCTGATATTAAAAACGTTAAAAACTATGTTCCTTAGACCCTGTGACACCTATTCCACAAAACCTCAAAACCATCTGATTGCAGCCTGCCGAGTCGTCTCGAAAACACACGCTAATGGAGCCATAAACAGGAAGGGGTGGGGCACAAACCTGGGAGGTGTTTGTAGCTCCTCCCCAGGTGAGACAGCCAGCTGCTGCGGAGGATCCAGTCCGCGTGCGACGCTCGTTCTGTCAGGAGCCGGACAGCTACAGGGACGAGCCGCAGAGAGTCGCCTTCCACCAGATCCACCACGCCTCCAGAGAACAGCACGCCCTCGTGACCGCCGCTGCTGTGCAGCGCCCTCTGCAGGTCGCTCAGACTCAGCGGGCGGTTTCTGATCGAACACGGTGAGAAAAGGAAACAGCAGAGAGGAATGAAAGAAGAAGAAGATGCTTTGAGTTGAGTTTTGTCTGACAGGCGTCATGTTTCCCTCCAGACATGATGATGAAAGAGAGAAATGATACATGTACACATTCATTACTGTTATGATACAGGATAGATTTGACCGTTTTCCTGCACAAATCACGGCTCAATTCATTGACATGCACTAAAAAATGAAACCAAAAACGTCATGAAGCCTTAAACTCGCACATGATGGAGAGGAGTAGGGAGGCGAAAAGGTTGGAGCCACACGTGACCGTGAGTCATCGAGTTCAAGCAGCAATAAAAGAGATCTGATCCCACTTCCTGTCCCATGCTGACCTTTTGCCCTGCAGACTGAGCGTGTTCAGGCAGAAGGAGAGGAGCTGTCCGTCTCGAAGAATGGAGGAGAAGCAGGAGTCCTCGGCACACTGCAGGGCGGACGGGAACCCATCGGGCCAAACTCCAGCACACAGCAGCCTGCTGCCCCAGTCCTCCGTGTCCAGGATGGAGAGGAGCTGCTCGATCAGCTGCTGGGCTTCCTGCGGGAACGTTCGGTCAGACGGAGGGGAGATTAGACCAAAAAGGTTATTTTATACTTGACCTTCTCTAATACTTCAACAGATTTCATTAAACCTGGCATGCAGCTTGTACATAAACTCAGGAGGATTCCAGGACAGCGTGATACTGGACACCCTGACAGCAGCGCTGTAAAAACACACCTTTAACCTGCAGCCTATGAGACCATGCAACCATGCAACCATGCAGCAGGAGGTTTAATAACTGCTCTTCATCAGTAATAATTCCAGTTCAGCACTCCCCTTCTCTGGATTTAAATTCCAGATTAGCGCGTCCGTTGACTCTTGCCAGGAGTCTCTTTACTGAACCAAGTCTTGTGTTCATCTTCCTACATTTTATCCCACATGTGGTTCCTGTGTCCCACCTGGCCGTCTGAGGAGAGAGAATCTCTCTTTGAAATTCCTCTCGCAAGGTTTTTCCTTTTTTCCTTCATGGTAAGGTTTTTCCTTTTTCTTCCTTCTTCCTTCATGGTAAGGTTTTTCCTTTTTCTTTCTTTTTCCTTCATGGTAAGGTTTTTCCTTTTTCTTCCTTTTTCCTTTTTCTTCCTTTTTTCCTTCATGGTAAGGTTTTTCCTTTTTCTTCCTTTTTCCTTTTTCTTCTTTTTTCCTTCGTGGTAAGGTTTTTCCTTTTTCTTCCTTTTTCCTTCATGGTAAGGTTTTTCCTTTTTCTTCCTTCTTCCTTCATGGTAAGGTTTTTCCTTTTTCTTCCTTTTTTCCTTCATGGTAAGGTTTTTCCTTTTTCTTCCTTCTTGGTAAGGTTTTTCCTTTTTCTTCCTTTTTTCCTTCGTGGTAAGGTTTTTCCTT
>OMNV01026339.1:0-17716 GCA_900303265.1 Brotula barbata | reverse complement strand
AAATAGTGTATGCCACGGTGCAATAACAATTCTTCATCTCGCTGTCTTCCCCCCGCCCTGCGACTGATTTCGTCTTTTCTTTCCATTCTTTTTTGTCTGGCGTGCCTATTTTATTGCCTTCCTTCTCATTTCACCCTCACCCCCTCTCTTTCTCTCTCTCTCTCTCTCTCTCTCTCACGCTCTCTTCTCCACTCTCCCTCCGTCTCTCTCTCTTCACCAGACGGTTTTTCACGTAACCAATATTTTCGGCTATGACTGTGCATCCGTCACAGTTCAGGTTTGCTTGGATTGAGTGTCAGTCAGTCTGCCCCCTCTGTCTGTCTGCCTTTCCGCCTTTCCCAGAATACTGAATAGAGCTAATAGAGCTTTTAGAGCTCAGAGAGAAACCAGATTTCTATGGGATAAACAGTCTGGAGTTCAATATTTGCCGTCCAGTCGGTTTACTGTGGTGCAGCAGAGGTTATTTGCTTGTAGCAAATTGTAAAAATGCATAAAATCACATGTATCACCAAACATAACAGCTCTCTCTTTCACACACACACACACACTGATGTTATCCCCCCTTAATGTCCTGTCCGAGCAGACAGATAACAGATACAGCACAGGTGTGTCAAGCCCAGCAGGGACAGGGCCACAGGCATCAAACAGGTGTGTGTATGTGTTTGTAGGAGTGTGTGCGTGTAATTGTGTGTGTGTGCGGGTGTGTGTCAGTTTGGGGGCGTTCTTGTCTAGAGGCTGTGTTTTAGTTTAGCTTGGCTCTGACATTAGTGACTCACAAAGTGCTTCTCAAACTACAAACTGCTACCTCTGTTCCCAATGAATCCTTAGCTATGCCTCTCTGTGTCCAGCTTATGTGTCACTGTGTGTGTGTGTGTGTGTGTGTCCATAAAATATGCTTTGTTTTCTTGCACTTGCAAGTGTGCATTAGAGGATATGAGCCAAGTAGAAAGGAGGAATTCTGACATTCATCACAGAATTCTCGCTTCTTCTTTTTTTTTTTTTACAAGTAAACAAAGATTTCAGATTTTTTTTTTCTACTTTTCCATATATGTGTTAATCTAAGATTCTTTCTGTCATTATAATTGTGTCACTTTCACCTCTCTCACTGCTCAGAGTCTCCATCTGTCCCCGTGTTGTCATCGCCTCATCGATTGTATCTTGACTTTATGTGTCTTTTCTCGCACTTTTGAGTCGTTTAACCTGCGACGGGTCACGTTACACCAAAAGAGAAAAAAAACAGTCTTTTCATTGTGTGTGAGTCTGTGAATGTATCATTCCCGTCAGCATAGTGTAATTCTATTTCCCTGCTCAGACAGAAGCCCGTGTCTGCCGTTCTATGTGCCTGTGCGGTGAGACACATGGCAGGTTCAGCGGCCGTTGGCTGCAGAAACTCTCAGACCAACAGCGCGCTCTGCAGGGGGACGCTTGGCCCCCTTACAACAATCGTTTGTCATCTGAGTGTCATCTTCAGCGCCGCAGAATTTCGACCAACGCTGCAATTTAGTGTGTCAGGAGTAATGAAATATTTAAACTTAGGCAGGTTGGGTCACCTCCTGCAAAAAGTGTCCTCAGCAAGACAAGAGTACAGTATCGAAGGGATGAATAATGTAGACAGCAAATAATGTTTGACCACACACACCTCACCTTGTACCGCAACACGTCTTGAAAGATGATTATTTGGTGTTACGCAACATCTTCTCCTATGGAAACCATGTGTAACCTCGCTTGGTCTCGCTGCACATCAATTCTGGACATGGAGAAAGACTTAGTTTCACTGATTTATATCACTTGCATCTTCCCACGCAATTTAGTCCTCCAGGAATCCTGGAAACCGGCGACTGAGATGGAGTAGGCATTGTTTTACCATCAGTCTCTCTAACTGTCTTTGAATGTGTTTTTGGCACCTGGTGATGAATTGTAAGACATGTACGTAACCTAGAAACTGTTCTCGTGGTTGTGATGCGAAGTGAACCGGTACTCGCCAGCATGCAGCACCGGCGCATCTCCTTTTTGCTATTTTGAGAACTTTGTACCGAGCGAATTTCTCTCTCTCGCAGAACACCGTAGTCCCTGAAACCTGTTGTAATGCCCTCTGAATTTAATTACCCAGGGTGCACTGAGCGGCGCAGAGACAGCTCAGGTCGGTCGGCTCCCTCAGATGGTTTGAGAGGCGTCTCAACTGCTCATTTTGTTGTTGTTCACACCAAAGAATGTGACAAAAACGGAAGGAGCGAAGCCGCACGTCTGTCACAGCGTTGCCCCGGCAACAGAAGAAAGGCAACAACAAAAGGGTTCGAGTTGAAGGAGATGACACAGTGAGTTCAATTCTGATGTTAAACCTTGCAATGGCGACGCCTCAAGCGAAGGGTTGGAAAGCTCTGTTTTTGTTGCTCTCGGAATGAACGGCTTGTTTTTTCCTCTCAGTTTGAAATGTGTTCTATCTTTGACCTGCTCCCCTCCTCAGGCGGTGATGTACTTCCTTCCATGTGAGCTTTAGGATCCTCCAGGTCAAAGTTGGGGTGTTCGGGGCGAAAGGTGCTGCAGACCTTGGATGTGAACTCTCGCCCGTCTCCCTGACTGTCCATCCGTCTGTCTCATTTACACTGGGACTAGGTGATTTGTCTTGACACTCTCTGACCTTCTGTCTTGCCAGTGTGACTCTGTCTCCCCGTTATCACGGATCCTCGTGGGTCTCTCTCCGTTGATTCGGATACACACCACAGGTTCTCTCCGTTAAATCGGCCTTCCAAAGAAAAGCCTGGCGACGCCCCGGATCAGCTTCCAACTAAAACTGTGGTTTAATCCCTGCATATTTGCTCAGAGCTTTACTGATAATTGAAAAGAAATGGGCCAGTTTTTTGTAGTGCAGGGGTGACGTATGTGCTGGGGTAGATTTCAGTCGAAGACATTCGTCACGTAACGATGACACTGAATATTGGAGGGAACGAAATCTTTAGCATTATTTAAAAATGACAAGAGCATCGCAAAGGAGGAGAAAGACAGCAAGATATTCATTGTTTATTAAGGCTGGGATTGGCATCTTTGGTGTGTGTGTGTGTGTGTGTTTTGGACCAGGCCCTGGTGTTAATGTGAACTGGATTCTTGGCTTTGCCTCCTCTGCAGCCGTTAATCCAGGCTTCGCTCCAGAACCATCTTGGATTGCAGAATACAAACTAATGTGTGTTATGAATAGTACAGGATGTGTCAAATAGCCTCCAAAAACTGGCATTTGAAGACAAAGTCTGCCATCGCTCGGAGTGAATGATGATGCAAAACACAAAACTTTTCTTTATTTATTGTTCCTGAAACTTGGAAGAGCGGTTGAAAAAAAATATCTGTCGATGATCCGTGCGCGAAGACTGAAAGCGAGCCCAATTATCTCCTGATATTCATAAAGCTGCCACAAAGGTTCATCAGTTAGCAGAAATTTAAGTCAGCGCAGCCGTGATTGGAGGGAATTTCCGAGTGGATGAGCCAAAGATTTCACCCTGGACTGCATGTCGCCTGATAGCGGTCCTGGGTTCAAAACCCAACAGGGGCCTGTCTGCACCGGTCCCTCCGTGTCTGGTTTTCCTCCCACTTCCAAACTCAGGAAACTCTAAACTTCCCAAGTTCTTCATTTCCCAGATCCAAAATCAACCAATCAGACAACCAATCAAGTGGCACGCTGACAGTCATAAAGACCAGAAGAGACATTTAGGTCAGATACCAAACATAAAAGTGTCCACTTACAGTCTACACAGATATCTGACATCTATTTGTGTGATGGATGTCACTCCCAGCGCTCTTGAGCAATGATGAAGACAAGAGAAGGATTTATTGGTAGAAATTCCGAGATTTCCTGAATGGAAGCGAGACGATACCAGGGCCTGACAAAGGGAGTCTCGGTTTCTAAACTGCCCGTAGCTGTGAATGTGAGTGTGAATGTCTGCGTGTGTTAGACCTGTGACAGATGGATGACCTGTCCAGGTTGTACCTTACGTCTGAGAGGGAGGATGGATGGATGGATGGATGGATGGATGGATGGATGGATGGATGGATGGATGCGTGGGTCCGTTGGTAAACAAGACATGAACAAACCGAACTCAACCAGGCCAGACCAACACAAATCAGATTTAGGCAGGCTCAAGATGCTCAGGAGATGGATGTTTATCTGCGGCATGCAAATACCATAGGAGTGAGCACGGATTTGTGTGGAGAAAGTGTTTGCATGTGTACAAATCTGTGTGTGTGTGTGTGTGTGTGTGTTGGTCCATGCAGCATACTACTTTCAGTCTCCAAGTGTTTCCGTGTGTCAGTAATTATCATTCTGTTGGTGGTCACCCAGAGGCCAGAGGGGATATTAAATACCTGTGCTGCTCTCTCTCTCTCACTGTGTGTGTGTGTGTGTGTGTGACCAGATCAGTGTTTCATTTGTTTTCTTATTTTTCCTGTGCTGTTGTTCTCTTTTTACCCGTATTTTACACACATACAGTGCTTTCAAGTTTCCAAACAGGTTTTCCACATTTTGTCCTGTTACAGAATTATATTAAAATTTGTTTTAAATTCATTTTCCCCCCGTCTGGATTCACCTAAGCTACACAGCATCACTCATAGTTTCATAGCAAATGGTAGACCGGTGAGGAAATAAATCATCGAAAACATTTTAGAATGAGGCTGTGGCATAACAAAACATGGAAAACAGGAATGGATCTGACTACCTTCTGAGGGCACTGTATATATATATATGTGAGTTTATGGAGGCCATGGGTTATACAGTATGTGTCCAGGTGTGTTTCCTGGCATCGGACTGGTCTATTACCTGGAAATCAGAACGGATTCCCAGGTAAACAGAGGAGCTGATACCTGACAGAGTTAGAAAATGAGATGCCAAAAAATGTCTGCGATCTTTTGGATACAGCAAAGAGAAGAAAAGTGGAGGAGAAGAAACTTCCCTTTCTTCTGTTGCCAAACTTTTTTTTTTTTTAGATTAGCTCATAGTCCCCAAAAAGCGAGAGTCGGTTCAATGGCCACATTATAGGAAATCAATGTCAGATCATGAACCTTTTGTTTAGGTTTGAATCCTTTTGGGAGTCAAGCTACAGGCAAAACCTCTCAGTCTTTTCATTCATTTCTCCTAATTCCTCCTCCTAAACGTCTCTCTCCCTGTGTTATCACCTCTTCTACAAACCTTTCACTTCTTGTCTTTCTCCGTATCTATTTATTCATCATCAATTCCATCTTTGTTCATTTCTCACTTTTAATTTCTCACTCTCTTCTGTTCTGGCAGCCGCTCAGCGTACGTTTGATTTTTCGGCCTTTCGCAGCACAGATTGGATCTGTTCTTGGCCGTCTTGAGAGGTTTCTTCTGGTTTCCAAAGCCAAAAGTTTATCAGATCTGGGTAACTTCTCCTTTTTCTTCTGCTTTACAGATCCAAATGGAACAGAAGTGCTGATTCTATCAGCTGATAGAATCAAAAAGAATCTGCTCGGTAAACGTGGACAGGTGGAAGTGCTGATGTCGGTTACATAACAGCATTCTACACATCTTCTTCGTCTTCTTGGCGGTAGTCATAGCAACATGGATTTAGACGAGAGCGGCCCTTATATTTTCAACGACTTTGCCTTCCCGGGACTTGTGTGTGCGTGTGTGTGTGTTGGAGTGTGTGTCACCAGGATTGATGATCCTCTGGTTTGTTTCAGATGGCAGTCGGAAAGTGGCTTAAACTCCCTTTACAGCAGGAAAGCTCCTCTGTCCTCTCATTCCCCATTGTTTCCTCTGTATTTAATGTTTATTTAATGCGAAGCACTTAGTGTTTGTTTATGTTTCCCTTCATTCTCCCAGCTTTCTCTCTCTGTTTACTCTGCTAATTAGTTAACCATATTTACCATCGATTTTCAGGGTTCCCACGAATGTTTTTGTGGCTAAAATGCAAAGATGTGCAAGTGAAGCAGAAGTTCTAACATCTCCGGTTTGAAAGTTTCCATCTCAAGCCGTGGAGGGAAACTTTAGAAACTCCGAGGCTGTCGGTGGTCTGTTCCTGTTTCTGCTTGTTCTTAGTGTGCGGACACTCCGATTCGGCAGCATTAGTCAGATGTAAACATGCTCTCGCCACGGGGAGTTTTCCATCGGTTTTGCGTTCTCAAAGGTCATTTCTTTGAGAACAGATTGGAGGGACGTGTGCTCTTTATCAGAGGGGCAACAGACTGTGACTCAGAGGATGAAGAGCTCTGATGAGCTCATTAAAACCGAGAGCCAAATCTGTTGGAGATTACCAAAATCTGTTACGTTTCAAATCAATTATGCTTCATTAGATTTACGTCTTAGATTTGGCACAAACACTGAGAAGGTTATGGGTTGAATCCCACCGGCCATCCTCAGCTACGTGCGCACGCTGTGGATGTAGCCTCAAATTCATCCATCCTCTCTAACCAAACCTGACACCGATACAGACGATTCAAAATAAATTCAAAACAGTCACGTACGATTCCATACAAAATGTCAAGATTTAATGTAATTATTAAATTTGTACATTTGTATCTTTGGTGTCCGTGTAGGTTTTTCTGACACTTTTGATGGTTTGGATGTCCAAAAAAACACGTGCACCTTGACCTCTGCTGACTTGCGACCTCACTTGGACTTGATACATCAAACATTATAAGTCTTAATTTTCAAAGTCTTCATTTATGTGACTGATGTGACTCTTAGCTCTCATGAGAGATGATTTATTGGTAGAAATTCAGCTTGTTGAGATGCTTCCAGAGGAGTGTCACCCTCACGCTACATTGGCTAAGATTAGTCTGCTTAAAATAGTAAAGATCTCTAATTAAAAATTTGAAAAATACATTGGTCTCACCTCCAACTGTCTCCATCCTAAAGCCCTTCCCTTTGTTTGTTCCAGTCTCAAGTCCAAAGTTCAAACACTTTACGTATGGACAGCTGTCTGTTAGGCCTTAACAGTTATTAAAATATTTAAAATAGTCTTTAATGACAGATACTTTAGCTGTTAATGACCTTTAATAGAGCTGCAGCTATGTGCCTGACTGAGTCACACACACACACACACAGTCTGTTCACTTAATGTCACTGATGAGAGACAACGATCACACCTAGAGAGCCCGTACAAGATAAACTTCAACTACAGGGTCGCAGCTTTATTTTGCAGTCAGTGGAGCGAATCAGCCAAAACCAACAAACAAAATCAGTAAATGGATCTATGGTTGTAATTAGTATGAAGCTGATTACAGGAACGATAGACGGAGATGTGAGGTAGGATTGAGTTACAATCGGTCGCAAACTCTTAGATTAAATCATATTCTCACTACCCACGGAAGGTTGACGCTGATTACAGACGATGGTACGGCGAAGAAAGTGAATCTGGTTTTCATCACGATTACGTGATGGAGCTGAAGAAGACACTGATGCGACACAGAGCAGAAGGATGCAGCGTGCACATCAGATGAGCTGGGCTGTTTTTGACAGCAGAATGTAAATATTAAAATAGGAGAACGATCATAAAAACTCCTAGATTCTTTTTCTCAATGAGACCCGTTTTACCACATGAGGTCACTTCTGGTACACATATGATAGTTTGAGAACCGACGAGTATACGGAAGGATCAAACTAATCTTGGTTTCCAACCGCAAGTCGGTAAAAGTGTCGTTAAGCAAGCTGGAGTGGAATATTTGTGATATGTTGCCGCTGCTTAAGGCGAGAATAAGAATGATAAACATTCTCTCTCAGCATCCTGATTTCAAACCGTTTCCAAGGAAACTCATTTTTGTACCCGCTCTAGTCTTTCTTAAGTTTCAATATTTACACGTTAGCTTCTAAATCTCCATCACAGACGCAGAGGAGATGTGTGGGAAATCCTGCTGTTTCCTGTTTGTTGCGTTGTTAACACGGCGGCTCGGGTGTCGGTCTTGTTAAGGGCTCCGCGCACGTTTAGTGGGTGCTTGGTGTGTGCGTGTACGTACATATACATATGCATATGTGCGTGTTTGCATGCATGCGAATATATAAGTACGAGTGTGTGTGTGTGTGTGTATATGTGTGGTGGGGGGTTTTATGGAGGTTTCTGGGTTTACTCTGCCTTTCATTTAGTGCTTGGCTGTTTCTCTCCCATTGTAAAATCTACGCAGTAACTGGATACACATGTTATCGCAAACTTTCTATAGGGCGGGAGGGGGAGACAGAGATATGACTTGGAAGTGACATCCCATCCCTCCCTCACCTTAATCTCTGTCTTTCTTTCTTTCTTTCTTTCTTTCTTTCTTTCTTCCTTCCTTTCTTCCTTTCTTCCTTTCTTCCTTTCCTTCCTTCTTCCAGGACCTGGGCGGCCTTACCTTGCATTGCATTAACGTTGCGAAAATGCAGAGAGCCAACAGATGAAAGAAAGATGTTCCATTCCACCAGGATTAGGCCGCTTTATCTCCGAATATACACACACACACACACACACACACACACAGAGCCATTAAGGATGTTGCCAGAAGTCATGAACAGAGCATCAGACATGATGTGATTATTACTGGATAAGGATAATCCCGTCTGCGTGTGCACGTGCCCAGAGTCTGATTCTGCATTTGAGCGCGCGTGTGTGTGTGTGTGTGTATGCTGATCCGTGTGTAAATGTCCAAACCCCTGCAGAAGATGACAATGAGCCCTCACCGGATTACTCAGACCTCCTTTTTCATCCTCCTTTCATCCACCTTTCAGCTCTCTGTCATGGAGTCTTTCTCCCCTGAATCTTCCCGTATCTTTCCTCGGCATGCAAACCCTCGGCTCTCTCAGCCGCTCGCCAACAACAGACGACCTCAGCATCGCTGTGGGCTGCGGCTGCGGAATTTCCTGTCACATCTGATGACCTGAAACTTCAAATCATCCAAACCGGAATACCACAAGGAAACAGTAGTGCTTTCAAAATGTTTAGAAAATACTCGGCCTGACCTCCAGTCCTGGATACATGAGTGTATTAATAGACTCCGACTGGGCTTCTCTGTCTGAAGCACCGGCGTCGTTATGAAAGGAGGGAAATGTTGTCATAATTTGAGCTCTCTCGCCGCTCGCGCGCGCTCTTGTTGTCTCTCTCTGGATTTTTATTAAAATTAATATGAAGCTAAAATCTTCATCCACACCACGCAGTTGGATTTGATGACAATGCCTTCACTGTTTTCCTCTAAATGAAGAAGATGAAGCCTGAGAAAGCTTTTATTTATGCTCTGTTTGTTCAGACTGCCTGGACTGGATGGTTGATGTGGTTTTTATTACATCTACACCCCATCAATCACGAGATGGACTTTCTGGATCAGTTTGCTTCCTGTTTTTGCGAACGCTCTCCCTCAGTCTCCTCCACCAGCCATTTACAGTACAGCATGTGTGTGAGCATGTGTGCCTGTGCGTGTGTGTGTGTGTGTGTGTGTGTGTGTGCGTGTTTGTCAATGAACACTTTGCGCCCTAATGCTGAAAAACACCTCTCTTCACTCCAGCTGGTCAAAGATTACAGAGCATGCTCTCCATCAAAACACACACACACAAACACAGAGAGCGGGCGAGCGAGCACGAGAGAGAGAGAGAGTTCACACAGTGCCGTAGAATGCAGTGGCTTTTTGAAGAACGAGGACGACTCTCACATTACTGCCGTGGGATATTACAAGAAAACATAAAATGAAACTTGTTTCAACATTACTAGTAAATACGTGTTGGAAACCGTTTGGGTTTTCGGTGTTTTGTTCTCTGTAGATTGTCATTCAGACCAAAATGCAATGAAAAAAAAAACAACACATAAAATATCTTTTGTTGGCATAAAATGTATGCAGTCTCTGTTTTCAAAAGGCAGAGCAACACGAGAGTTTTATTGATTTAAGAAACTCAAAACTTTGGCTTGTGACTGTATGAAATCAAAGCGAGACAGATGGATGAATGAATTCACATGGATGACCTTATGACCTTACTGAAGAGGGGTATGTGTTTGTCAGTTTGTGAGGTCTTTTATTTTGTGTACTCCCTTGGTGAACGGGCCTGTTGTCTTGTTGTGGTTTTGTTGGTAGCTATAGTTCAGCGTGTTTATGAAGCTGCCTTCCTGTGTTGTCGGCCCGTTGATGAGCTGAGCTATAGGTTAGCAGCTTTTACAATGACTTTAACACGGCACGTATGTGTGCGTGCGTGTGCGTGTGTGTGTGTGTCTGGAGCCAGAGAAAGGTACCCCCCGGCGTCAGACTCCTCATTAACCTTTTCTTTATCTTCCCATTCCTCTTTTTCCCTTTTCTGTCCATTCCTGGATCCCTCATCTCCTCCCTCACCAGAGCCAACGTGCACATCAAAGAATTCTTTGCATTTTGTTGTATTTATATTGATCTTTTTTTCCTTTGGGCAGACATTTTTTCCCCTCCCCCTTTTAAATTAGTCGTTCATATGGTTTAAATAAAGTATGAACATTGAAAAGTTGCACCAGGACGAAATGACAGTGCAGATGTAATATTATACAGCACTTAAAATACATGTAAATTGACACAGATGCACCCCTGACAAGACGTATATAGTGCAATAAAAAGACGATGACCTTGTGGAAAAAGCAGAATTTTGATACAGTGCACCGTAAAAGAGAAAATGTAATAAAAATGACGGCTACATGGTCTGGATCTGCTCCGTTCCTTCCAAGGGAAAGACATCAGATATGGGTCATACGGGGTTAAGAAGCAGATTTTCTGTCTGTAGATTCACATTGTGATGGCCTGTCAGTCAAATGCAAAATACCATGTAGCTCATCCGCAAAAACGCAAAATCTGTCACGTTAATTTATCGTGGATCCAGAATTCTTTTCCAGAAGTCAGAAGATGTCACGTGTTTGGTTTGATAGTAGCGAGATCTGTTTCGAGTGCTACACGCCAGGCTTTAAACTCGCTGAACGACAAATGAATTCTCATGGAACGGGTTGAAAAGCCGAGCAGAGTGACAGAGGGAGAATTCATTTATACCTCCACCAAGGCCGAATAGGAGATGACGTGCGTAGAGATGTGTCTGACTGTTTGCATCATAATCAATCAGCATCATCTCTGCTACACTTCAGTGTTTGTTGCATGTCTTCATCCTATATGTTATTGTTTTTTCCCCCTATTTTCTAGTCTACATAGTACTGGTTAGCTTAGCCATGGCTACAGGGCCAACAGAGCAGCCCAGGTGTCCCTGTCCCCCGGGGACGTCCTCTAAACCTTCATCTGAGAGACGTAATCTCTTCAGCGTGTCCTGCGTCTAGAGAAATTTACGAGAAATTAACAGCGTTTAATTTGCTCGCAGCATCTCAGAGAAGTTGCCAAAGCTCTTCTGTGGATTGTGTCTGTCTCAGGGTCTTCATGTAATCCCAGACTGACTGGATGATGATGAGATTAGGGCTCTTTTGGGGCCGTACCATCTGTTTCAGCGCTGCTTGTTACTCTCATGGCTGACAACAGCTTTTTATGACTTTGTCTGGATGTTTGGGGTCGTTGTCATGGTACAGGATGAGTTTTGGAGCCATCAGATGTTTCCCTTATGTTACAAAGATAAATGTTTTTGTGAAAAATCTCAGGTGCCTCAGGCTTTTTGTTCAGCGCTGCATACACAGTAGGTATATATATTTATTTTTTTAAAACATGCCTGGTCTTGCAATGTGAAGAAAAGATTTTGGAAAATCCTAGACAGTGTGCCTGGATTCAGCTCAGTGCCAAGACGTACTGGATTTTTCCTCAGGCCGTGCCCCGCCCCTCCACAGAATCCCGCAGGATAACTTCAACTCAAAGCAGAAATACAAGGGTCATGACATCAGCAACAAAATGGGGATGAGCTTTCACTCCGTCAGTCCATCCCAACACAGAATGATACCTCGAGTGCAGCTTCAGCGGTTGTTCTGGCAGTGTTTGCCTTTAATGCGTTGAGGAAAAAAACCCTTTATTGCTCTCTCTCTCTCTCTCTCTCTCTCTCTCTCTCTCTCTGACTGCCTCACACACATTCTATATACTTCACTTTTCCCTCTCTCTCTCTTTGTGCTCCTCTCTCAATCTCTCTCTTCCTGTCGCTGTCAGATGGGAATGACGACCATCTGCAACCCTCCTGCCCCCCTGACATCTGGACACACACACATACAGACTCTCACACACACACACACTCTCCTATTTGTAGTAAAAGCTGTGCAGCAGAAGAAAGGAGGAATGAGGTGTGGGGTGGTCGAGGATGGAAAGAGAGCGAACGGCATCGTGGGGATGGAGACGAGGTCTAATGGCAGTAACACATCATGCTACTGTTTAACTGTCACCAATCAGAGTGTGTATGTTCTTCTCCTCAGGATGGAGAATAATGTCCAGTTGGAGCTGGCAGATGATTTAATGTCGGTCTTAATGAGGACTCCATACTTCTCTCTTTAGGTTTTCATTTCCTGGACACGTCTCGTGTTCTCTGCCCGTCCTGTAAAAGGGTGAATTAGGACACCCTAATATTCTTCTATAATGTGTGTAAATTGTGTTTTCTCCAGTGCTCTTTGAATGTCACATCCTCATATATAACCCACTCTGCTGCCGTCACCAATTTGCCTCCATCAATCCTTTGCCTCGCTTTAAGATTTGTGCTTAATTTCAACACGTTTGTCTCCGGCGCTGAAGGTGAACTTTATGATTTCCGGCACAGCTTTGGCACCTCCGCTCGAGTCTTAAATGTCTTTTTATCTTGAAAAATGTTGCGATCGGGAATGATGTCATGGTTACAACTGACTCCATCCAGATACTCCCACAGTGTATCTCTCTTGAGTTAGCAAACTCTTGAACTGTGTGGCTGTGAAGTAGTGTGTGCATGTAGGTCAGGGGTGTGGACTGGAGTTACACAATCTGCTGACTAGAGACTTTTTATCAAAAGGATCTTTTATTTATGTGGCTTGACTATTAGTTATTACTCCGGCATTACATCAGCTTTAGAGTGCATTACTACTTAATCAGGACTAAAATTCCAAAGTTTAAGACTTGTGACATAACTTTGACCTGTGGTAGTTTGTTGTTTTTCCAAGTCGTACCGCTGGGATTCTGATCCAATTGAAGGAGCTCATTTTGAGAGAAAGTGGGTCAAACTGAGTGCTTTATCGAACGATAATGACAATTTCAGTTGTATTATTTATTGACCCAGGTGGCCACGTTTACCATCATTATTTAATCTCATTAAGATGAAACAGAAGAGCAACATATATAGTAACTTGTGGATTATCAGCAAAAAAATACACCCCAAAAAAAAAAAGAAGAAGCTCAACACTTTTCAATCATGCGCGTAACTCTCTGTAGTTTGTTTCAGCCGAGACATTTACTTTGAAATCCCATCAAAGTACAAACAGCATCATGGATTATCTGGACGGCCAATGCGGAGACTGGTTCGTATTAGTTTATAATACCCCCTGCGCCCCTGCGCGAGGCGTCCAAATTTTCGGTGTTTATTAGTGTATCGCGTATGATTTTAAAAAGCGATCTATCATGATATCATACACGGTATGTGTTATTCCCCTCTCCTACAAACAGCTGTTGCAAACTCGACTGGTCTTAATTTGCATTTTGGAGACGACGCAGGCCGTAATATTTAATCAACGACAGCTGCAATTAAAATTCACCTCATCGCCTCATCGCCTCAGTGATCGAGCATCTCTGTCGTACAATAGTTAAAGTCCTCATATTTATCAAGCCATCTGATTATACGTGGAAGGCTGAGCAGAGACAGTGCACAGATAGCAGAGGAGGACTTTACGGGTATAGAAAGACTTTTTTTTTTTTTTTGGGTCTAATCTACTTTTTATGTCTTTAAGTGTCTCATGTGTGTTAGAAAATAATTTAGTTTGGATCTCAGTGGACCAGCAGTCACACCAGAAAGAGATAGATAATTTGGAACCTACTCCTCTCCACTTGACAGCTACAGAGATGCAACCGAACGACACAGTGAGAAGGACGGAAAATAAGCAGACTGCAACTTTAAGGCTGCTGCTGCTCATCATGAAGACTCCGACAGGACCAGGTCTTAAGTTTTCCTACACCATCAGTCAGCGTGCATCCAGCCTGCAGCCCTGCAGACTCAGTGACAGACACCTAAATAAATTCCTGCCTGACTGGCTCATCCATTGCAGCTGTGATAATTAGACACAGCTGCGTCCAATTGTCACCTTAGCTGCAGCACCGCAACGTCCACGATATCCCCGAACACACAAACCCACACAAACAAACACCCCAAAACCGATCCCGCTGTTCTATAATTATCCGAGCTGCTGCTTTCTGAAGCGCCTTTAAAGCTCCACAGTGGCTTTATTATATTCGAGGGAAGAGAAGGATTAGGGCTCTTATTACAATTCATGTATGAGTCGCCACGACCCCTGCTGCGGCATTCGTAAGTGGATAAAGCGAGGGCCTTACACACTTAACGACGTGCGAGGTAGAAAAGCAGGGAGAGTGAGGTGTGTTAGGATGACAGACATGATATGTATCTGATACCTTTGTCGTTAATGTAGCAAAATCAACAGAATCAAAATAAAAAACATCATTTGGTATTTTGAAAATACAGAACCCGATCTGGATTACTTTCAAGATGTGTAAAATACAAATTAGTGTATTATATTTGAACCGTGTATTTCAGATACAATAATAATGATGATAAAATAAAACAGCTGAGAGTGTTTCCTTGCATGAGCCTTTTTCTCCTGTGTACATTCACCCAGTGTGTGTGTGATAAGAGCCACATGTGAGAAAAACTTTGAAAAGGAGTCACTTTAACCCGCAGGTGTTCATATAACACGCGTGATGTGACGGCTGAGGTATCGACACTTTTCCTCGCATGTTTTTAAACAGCACCAGATGTCAGAATGACCCCCTTGTTGTAGCTCCCTGTAGGTGCTGACCTGCAAATTGAGCAAAGTGAGAATAATGGAACACTTTATTAAAGCACATAACAACATGCACTTAGAGGCCGTCGGAGAAAAGCCTTTATTTATGCAGCGCCTTTAGGATCGCCGCCGTGACTTTAAACAGTAGACCGACCACATGTCACACACGTGTCACAAGTTCCAATCGTGCTTGCAAAGTTTGTAATTTCCTCCCGGAGTAACTAAGTCACTTTCATACCTTGAACTTGAGCGCCTGGCAGAATGATAGATGAGCAGTCTATAATCTGAAGTAATTAGAAATACAAGCTCTTGAAGTGTATATGAAGGATAGTATTTCCAGCAGAGTGACTTTAATCAGCTTCCTCCATCTTAGTCACACTTAGAGCTAATTCAAAAGACAAGCTCTTCACCGCCATGAAGGATCACTTTTCTACACCAGCAGAATTAAGTTGACTTTCTCGGATCCCTAATGACAGAAACGCCCTAGCCCTCGCCTCTACGCAGGAGTAGAACCGCCAACCTCCAGCAGATGCTGCACGCGAACATCATTTTACTGATTCGGCGTCGGAACGACGGGAGCAAAACGACCTCACCGCGATGACCTTGGATCGGCTCCGGACTAAACTCGGAGCGTTTTGT
This sequence comes from Brotula barbata, assembly GCA_900303265.1. Classification (NCBI taxonomy): domain Eukaryota; kingdom Metazoa; phylum Chordata; class Actinopteri; order Ophidiiformes; family Ophidiidae; genus Brotula; species Brotula barbata. The sequence goes on along the minus strand of OMNV01026339.1, from coordinate 2,222 downwards.
TTGCATTCCGTTCTAAGCGCACCACAGGATCTATTTACTCTTAACTAACGCGTGTTCGGACGAGCGCGTCGAAGGTTGCCGCGCTCCATTCTCCTTTTCGAGGCTTCGGCGTACTTCAATGGCACCGCACATCACAGGACGTCAATGCAAATCCACGCGGATCGGTTTGACAAACCTGCGTCAATCCCTGTCACACACCTCTCCAGACTCTCAGCTCCGGTTGATGCAATGTGATGACACGCGCTCCTGATTGCCTGATCTGAAGGGTTTGTCTGAGCTCATGTAGCTTTAAAAAGGCTAAAAAAAAAAAAAGTCCCGCACCTGCTGCTGCGATGGCTTTGGTTTGTTGTGATTTAACGTAAATATTTCATGCTGTGACTTGATTTATTTTGTCGTGGTCATAACAAAATTTAAAGTCAAGGCTACTTGTTGGCTTTTTTTTTATTGATAGTTTACAGCATCTTGTGACTTTTATTGATACATTTTGGTTCACTTTAATCGATTTCTGCGTCAAACTAAGCCAACGTTTACACCCGTACTTGTAACAAATGAAGCAAACCGCAAAGCAAATCCAGGAAGTCCCTTAGCTAACCATTGCATGACCGTTGGAAGAAATAAGCGCTAAAGTTCGCACTTCATCCTTTCAAGAGAGCGATTTCAACTTTCAGCTGAAGTCCACGTGAAGCTTTTACCACTTTCAGGAGTCTGTCTAATTCGTGGATGCAGTCTTTTACCACAAAGCCCCCCTTTGGTTTCCGGGGACAACATTCATTGCTGTGCTTGAGGACTCTCTGCGGCTGTTGTGTAATCGAAAGGATTGAATAGAAGTTCTCCGAGTGAAGCACCGTCGGAACGAAGCGTCTCAGACGGCATCACAATGACTTCATTAGCCCAGAATGAGGAACGAATATTACGTACGGCAGAGAGGGTGAAAGAACGATTCAAAAAGCTTCTCTTTGCTGCTTCGATTTGTTTTTTTTCCCCAACCTGAGCTGAGCAGTTGATGACACGCAGTCACGAGTTTAATTTGGTATTTTAATCACATTTTGAGCAAGGCTGCCATTATATAAGTATGTCTAGCTTCCTGTCGGAAGGTTAAATGCAAAAGTGTTCCACTGAGATAATTACAGTTTGTATATGTCTGACGCACAAGTGGGATCATGTGTCTGGAGCCTGTCTGTGTGTGTGTGTGTGTGTGTGGGTGGGTGTGTGTGTGTATACATGTGCTGATGTCAATGTGCGTCTCTTTGTATGTCCGTGTGTGACAGGGAGAACGAGGAGGAGACGCTGGTGAGCCTTGAGGTGTGTGACTGAGTGCGTTAGTGTTGCAGCAGCTCTCTCTCTCTCTCTCTCTCTCTCTCTCTTTTGGTTGTGTGTATTTGTGTGATGAGTGACAAGACCAGTTACTGTCATATAACCATTTCTAGCGGTGACAGACAGACAGGCTGACACCTCCCCGCCCGAGTCCAAATTAGAGCCTCTTTCATTCTCCGGAGAAAAAAAGCTCCTCGGGCCCGAGCAACACTCTGAGAATAACGTTGCCAAAGTGCTTGATTCATCTTACATTCGGCACAAAGCAACATTAGTTATGCCGCTTCGTGCAAATCCCATCGGTGTGTGCGTGCCGCGTAGTATAATGAAGCTGTTCTGAGGCGTTCCGCGCCTTTCTCCTTTCTCTCGCCGTCGCCCGGCTGCCATTTTTAGCACCGTTCGGCGCACCGGTTAATTTACCGTGGCGAGCTGCGGAATGACATTTCTGTCCAATTTAAGGCCTCTGCTTACACGTCAGACGGTGAAATCTTTGTACGTCTTTAGGTAGAATACAAATAGGAAGAGATTTTTGACTTTTACCGGGACATCAAACTTCAACGCTGACAGCACGTCAAAGAAATCGGGCGGAGTTTGTTCAATGGCGACTTTCCACAACTAATACTCGCAGAGGTCGCAGTCGAAAATAACGATGAGGGGTTAGTACGGCTCATCAGATGGCTTCTCCTCTTCACCCAGTATCAACAAACACCCGTGAGCACTTTGATGAGGCATTACAAACGGTAAACAAGTTGATAATTTAGTCAGCTTTAAGGCAAACATTTGAGGGTTATTTAACGGATTTTATCTTATTGGGCCACATTCCACATTAGTAACCATTAAAAATTCACTATGGCATCTAGAAAAGACATAAAAATCTCATTAAAAAAAAAAAAAAAAAAGATACATTTTCA
>OMNV01026337.1:0-12126 GCA_900303265.1 Brotula barbata | reverse complement strand
TACTGTACCACAGGACTGTTACTGAACTACAGGACTGTTACTGTACTACAGGACTGTTACTGTACCACAGGACTGTTACTGAACTACAGGACTGTTACTGTACTACAGGACTGTTACTGAACTACAGGACGGTTACTGTACCACAGGACTGTTACTGTACTACAGGACGTTACTGTACTACAGGACTGTTACTGTACTACAGGACTGTTACTGTACTAAAGGACTGTTACTGTACTACAGGACTGTTACTGTACCACAGGACTGTTACTGTACTACAGGACTGTTACTGTACTACAGGACTGTTACTGTACTACAGGACTGTTACTGTACCACAGGACGGTTACTGTACTACAGGACTGTTACTGAACTACAGGACTGTTACTGTACTACAGGACCATCTCAGTAAAAAACAACAACAAATGTCTTCAAATTGGTGTCTTTTCACTACTTACTGACCTAAAACGATGAAGAAATCAAATCCAAATTGTCTCTTATTATTACTGCCGTTTGACGAATGGATTAACAGATGAAGAGTTCAGCACGTAGACCCGTTTGGTGGTCATGAAGTCCGACGTGGCCCAGACTTAATTAGCCCTGTGAAGCAGCCTTTTTTTTTTCATTTTCCTGACGGTGCAAAATGACGGACACTGACTCAGCAGCAACGCAAAGAAATCAGTCAAGTGCACAGACGGACTGGGGGACATAAAGTCTCCGGTCTCTTATCCATATTGGGCATTTAACACAGGAAAAGAGGTCCAAATGATCCAAACCAGCTGATCATCATTTTTACTGTCAGGATGCTGAAAACTCATCAAAACTGCCTTTTAGGAGAGTTCAGTGAAAAACAACAACAACCTACACGTTGTGGACAAATACAGCTTTAGTGGGTTGTTCTGATTTGGTCCCATGTGCATAAAATGCCCCTGGAACCAAACCCGTAATGCCAAGAGTCTGAGCCAAGAGCCTGATCTTTAAGGACAAAAGTCCAATATTTAGACAGTACCGAGGGTCCAACTTGGTGGCAGCAGCCGTCCAGGCCCGAGTTCTTCGTTTCCTTCGGCCCGGTACGTAACGTCAAGTCTTCTTCAGTAGGTGTCGATGTTGACAGTACATCCTGTTTATTGGTTTATTGTCCACCTTCTGACTGGTCAGATGAGGCCGACGTTTTTGTTGAACTTAAACGTTGGTCCTCGAGCATTCTCTAACCGAATTTCGGATGAAATGAAACGTTATCCGTCGCTGTCGGCGTTCCCCTCAGACCTTCAGGGGTTAACATTTACTTTGGAGTGAGACGTCCAGCGGTGACCTGTGGCTCTAATGTTTGGGCTCTCGTGTAACGTATCAGTAGACATTATTACTGAGAGATGCTACGCTAAAAAAGAGAGAACATTGGCAATAAAATAGGACGATAAAAAGCAGCCATTATGTCCCTAAATCAGCATTAATTCACCATCTGCATTCAGACAGAGTGGCAATGAAACTTCTCCACAGTCCTGACATTCCCACTTTGGCTCCTTAAGGATCTTCATAAAGGACTTTGTAACTTTGCGATGCTAAGTGCTATCACGTCCCATTACTTCCTCCAGCGTGTACGTGCGCTCGGCTCATTGCTCGCCTTTTTATTTGACGTTTTACGCTTTAATTTTTCCTCTTCGGGCCTTGGCGTAATTGAATTTACTTGTTAACCGCTATATCTATACACACGACTCATTAAAACGCTGCTTTATTATGAATAAGTAAATATATGAACAAGAGGACATTAAGAGCAAACACTAATGGGCGCAGAGAATTACAGGCATTGCTGTACCTTCACTTGTAATGAACGGCAATAAGACTCATTAGAGTGTGAAGCTTCTACTGTGTGTGTGTGTGTGTGTGAGAGAATTAACTCTGAGGAGTCCATAAAAACCATTTCAAGCCTCGAATGAGTGGGTGAATGAATGATCGGATGAGTTACCGGGGCTTTTCTTTAAAGCCGCAGCGTCTCGCCATCGCCGCTGCCTCCCTGGACCACGTTTGATCGCCGCTTCCTGTCCCGTACGTTGCCCTGATGTTAACGAGCCGCTGACCTTGACGTCTCTCAGCTGTGAAGCCTGCGGAGACGTGTTGGGGTGACGCCATCGCACGCAATCGAGAATTTAAAAAAAAAAAAAAAGCAGCATTAATGAATCAGAGCCGTTCCATAATAGATTCTTTCCTCATCCTGGTCCTCCTCCCGAGGGTTCGCGTCGTTACGTTTGTCCCGTCAGCTAATTAAAGGTGCCACAAATGGGAGTGGAGGAAGAACCTCAGCTCACCGCCGTGATCAGGATTTTTCTGCTCTCCTCCAGCCGTCCTATTCGATCCCTCCCACGGACCTCCACGGGGGTCTGGGGCTCCAGGCAGAACTAAACCATCTCTCTGCCCGTGGAGTTCTTCCAAGTCATTTCTCCTCCTGAGTTAAGGCGCCTCGTCTCTTAAGCTCCGATTTTATCAAACCTTAGTCCTGTTTTATGAATCTTATTTCGTATTTCCACCACAACATTCATCCATAAATGATCAATAACCTCAACCTTAATCTGTAGACACTCAGCTTCCCCATGATTCCACGGCGATGTCTCTTATCACGAAGCTCTTTGATTTGATATTCAAAGCAAAGCTCTTCGAGGGTCGTGGATTCATAAAGATAAAATGAAAAGAAAATCCAGGGGAGTGCTTTTCATCGGCACGTCGTGTCTTCGTGGACACCACAGGCTGAACGTTGGTATCAGCTGCTGTCTTTGTCCTAACTCTTAATGTGTGGGTGTGCTTGCACGCAGGGCTGTGTGACGCGCAGTGCAGTAGTTCTGCGGTAGTTTGTGCTTGTAGTTAGCGCATGCTGCATGCTGCATGCTGCCTGCTACTCTGCTTTCAGCTACTGCCGCCGGCTAGCCCTCCTCGTGGAGGGTGAAAAGAGGAGCAGAGTCTCCTCCTGTTGGTACAAAGCCGCTCCACCGCCAAGACTTCTGCAGTGCCTCCCCGTGGCCACACGTGGGAACTGGGTACCGTGAGGTCCCAGGTTAAACTGCAGGGGATCTCGGAGCAGCAGTGGGCCCCAGAGGCAAGGCGTGCAGGCCCACCGGTGTGTGGACGTGCCCTGGCGTCTGCCACCCACTGTCCCAGCTATGGGCAAATAGCGTGGGCAGCCCTATCTGCCCACGCTGCCTTGAATGGCAACCCATCTAGCAGAAGGACACTCTGAACTAAAACCGGGACTGCGAGGAGTTGTGCCCCACAGTGCTTAATCAGCATTATAAAGCCAACCATGGAGAACAAAGTCATCCCAAATCCTATACTTCCAGCGTGCAGGAGTCCGCAGGAACTTTGCAGTGGACGCTGGACCTCAAACCCTGGGACGGTCCTAGGGAGGGTCCTGTCCGATCACAGCACCCTGTCCAATGCACTCATGTGTTGCAAGAAACCATTTATAATAGGGACCTTCAACGCATGCACAGTCAGAGAAGACGGGAAGTTGGAGGAACTCACACACGGTGTAGAGAGCAGAGGAGTGGAGATCCTAGGAGTCCAGGAACATAGAAGGGTGCACGCTGAGATTGACATCAAACACTGCAGGGTTGAGAGTTACACCTTCGTCACCTCCTCTGCGTGGCGAAACAAAGCCCAGGCAGCAACCGGAGGTGTAGGGCTGCTGCTGAGCCCTCGGGCACGCAAGGCGCTTCGGAAAATCCACCGATATTCAGAGCGGATCCTCATCGCTGAGTTTGATAGCAGCCCAGTAACAACCACCATGGCAGTGTATTCACCCACCAACGTGGCGTCAGCCGAGGAAGCGGAGAAGTTCTACAGGGACCTGGCAACAGCAGTCCGTGGCGTTCCTGCTCACAACTTTCTCGCGATTCTAGGTGACTTCAACGCTAGACTCAGGCGAAGTGATGCACCTTACACATTCCATGACGACACAAACCGGGTAGTATCCATGAGAGTTCGGCTGAGCCTCAGGATCCCAAAACCGAACCCCAGGGTACGCCATGACTGGAGGGCATTCTCTACAAACCCTGAACTACAAGCCAGATACGCAGCAGTGGTCAGGGGCCGCGTTAACATACAGGATGTGAAGGAAGAGCTGGGCGCAGGGTACATGATGTTCATGGAAGCAAACGAAGTGGCAACAACAAGGTGTGTACCCGTAATGCAGAAGACCAGAGGCCCCGCAAGATCGAAACACCCGGATGTCATAGCAGTGCGTCGAAAAGTAGAGGAAGCACGCCACGCGTTCGGTCAAAACCCGTCCGCAGAACAACGCGAGACACCGAAGGAGGCCAAGCGTCTTCTCTTCGCTGAGTACGACAAAATCAGAGGAGAGGAGCTGATGCAAAAAGTCCGCAGAGTGGAAGCTGCCCAGGGAGAACATCAGAACAGCGAATCACGGAGGGTGATAAATGAGATGTGTGGAAGGAAAAGACCGAAAGAGGGACAGGTGGCAGGAAACAGCCCAGAGGAGAGAGTGACCGCTGACCGTGACTCACTTCAGGAACCTCCTCGGCACACACCAGACAGTGGAAGGTGCGGAGCAGGAAATACCTGCTGTCCTTGGGGATCTCAACATCGATGACGGCCCTTTCACATCGCGGGAGTTTGCCAAGGTCAAAGCCTCCCTGAGGCAGGGGAAAACGGCTGGAACTGACGGCATCCCCCCAGGGGTTATCAAGAACTGCATCTTGATGATGTCATCTTGGAGATCTGCAACCAGGCTCTAATGGAAAACATCATGCCGGGAATGTGGTCACTCTCACACATCATCCCGGTAGCAAAATCTGGAGATCTCTCAAAACCTGACAATTACCGTGGTATCAGCCTGACCTGTATTATCGCAAAGATGTTGAACCGAATGATACTAAACAGGATAGGGAGTGCTATCGACCCTCACCTGAGGGAAAACCAAAACGGACTCCGAGAGGGGAGAACCACCTTAGCCCAGATCCTTGCGTTACGGAGGATCATTGAAGAGGTAAAGAGGAACAACCTGGCTGCTGTGATGTGTTTCATCGACTTCAAGAAGGCCTTCGACACTATCCACAGAGGAATGATGCTGAGAATACTCAAGGCCTGCGATGTTCCTCCCAACCCACTCCGTGCCATCGGGAACCATGTACACGGGAACAAGAGCCCAAGTGACAACGCCGGACGGTAAAAGCAAAGAGTTCAACATCCACACCGGAGTGCTGCACGGAGACACCCTGGCCCCCTTCCTTTTCATTATAGTACTGGACTATGCTCTGAGACAAGCCATCAATGGAAGGGAGCAGGAGCTCGGCTTCGCTATCGCGCCCAGAGGGTCCACGAGACACCCTACAGAAACCCTGACAGGCCTAGACTACGCTGATGACATCTGCCTGCTATCCAACCACATAAAGCAGGCACAGGAGCTCCTGACCAGAGTGGGGGTGGAGTGTGCTAAGGTTGGCCTCATGCTAAATGCAAAGAAAACCGAGGTCATGACCTACAACATCCCTCGGGAACATCCGCCCCTAACAACAACAGAAGGCTCAGGGCTAAAGGAGGTCAATGACTTCAAATACCGGGGCGCATCGGCTCCACAGAAAAGGACCTTAATGTGAGGAAGGGACTTGCCTGGAGAGCTCTTAACGGCATGACCAGTGTGTGGAAATCCAACCTCCCCCGACACATCAAGATCAGTTTCTTCTCCGCCACCGTGGAGTCCGTTTTCCTACATGGCTGTGAATGCTGGACATTAACGAAGGCCCTACGGAAGTCCTTGGACGGGTGCTACACCAGAATGTTACGTGTGGTACTGAACATCAACCAGGACGAACACATAACCAACCAACGTCTGTATGGGGCTCTACCCAATGTATCAGAGGAGATAGCAGCGAGGAGGATGAGGCTAGCAGGCCATTGTTATCGCCACCGAGAACTCCCGGCCAAAAAGCTCGTACTGTGGGAGCCAACACACGGGCATCGATCGAGAGGACGTCACGCACCTACGTACCTACGTGGACGTACTAAAGAAAGATGGTGGTGTGGAAAGCACAAAGGAGCTGGCTGGATGTACGGAGAACCGGGAGGACTGGAGACGCCCAGGGAAGGCTCGTCTGAGGACGACGTAGAGAGAGAACTCTTCACATTCGTCCTTGTCAGAGAGTACGAACGCACGTCTGACCCCGCCCTCCTCGCTCATTGGTTTGGATTCAAACACTGTAGGATTACCAGGCATTCATTTTCACTTCGAAGTGGGTCATGAAAGCTAACTATCTGTCTGTTGTCCTCCGCGGCTCGGGGATCGTTATCTTCCAGGACTCGGGACGGTCATCCCACAGCAGGTGAAAGCTGCCGACTGACAGCTGCAAATGTTTCCTACGGATCCACAGGAATGAAGCATTAGGCTCCGTGTCTCCATCGAGCCCTGACCCCGTGACCTTTGTCATAGTCACATTCAAAGATCAACTTTGAAGAGGACTCGAGTCGTTCTCCTTGTTCAAGTCCTCCTCACTTTCGAGGAGCCCAGGAAAAAAAAAAATCACACCGGCCAGAAACACCAAAAATCCAACGTGGACCTCATTGGCCCCGTTCTGAACGTGGCCCTCTGCACCGACTGGTAGCCTGCAAAAAAACACACACACACTGCAAAACCGGCTGGTGCTCAGAGAGACTAATGTTCCACCTCTGGCCTTAATTTTTCATCCCTGTCCTCTCGCTGCACCGTGTGTGTTCACCGTTGTCTTCAATTATTATTCTTCTTTTTTTTTTTTTTAGACGTAAGAGTTATTGGGGGTAAATGGCGTACGCGTTGCGTACACGGCGTTTGTGTGTCAGCCACCTGGCAACAGGAATGCTGAAACAACACAACCGGTCGGTGTAATCCTCAATAATTCCTCCTGAAAATTAATTATGAGCTTTATGCTTTTGTTCACGCGTGTACGTACGTAGTATCCGAGTATTTTTAGCTGCGCACTCTCTTTTCCTCTCTAATGACTTTATTTGTCGTTGTGCGTCGTTTTGCGTTTGTTGCTTCTTTCACTTTGCGGCTCTGGTAAATAAAGAGGAGGATCCACAGGGTTTAGACCAGAGGACGAACGGTTTAAAAGGGTCGTGAACTCCGAGTCAAACCGAGGCCTCCCTGTGTCTGTGTGTCGGCTCAGACGTCTCTGAGCAGAAAGAGCTTAGAAATGGAAAAAATCAGTTTTGAGAGTCCCCGGGAGAAAGCGAGCTTCATGTGACCTTTGACCCGATCAAAACAGCGCAGCTGCGGCCGGAAACAAAGAAGCGGAGCCTGCACGCGCTCGGGGAGAAAGGCTGGAAGAAAGAGAAGAAAGTTCCACGGAGCCAGGCGACGCGGATGACGTCAGTTTAACCTCTTCAACTTAACTCAACTCACGGCTCAAACTGGTGAGACCTTGGATCAGCGGTGGAGCCGGTCGTCCTCCAACCGTAGGGTTGGTGGTTCGATCCCCACCTCCTGCTGTCCATGTGTCCAAGTGTCCTCGTGTGAGACCCTGGACCCCAGGTGCCTACAGACGCCCCCTGCTCCTCGATGGAGGGGTTCAACGTAGTAGACCGACTTCATCTCCGCATGTACAAAATACAGGAAATGACCAAACAAAGGCGAAAAGCCCCGCCTCCTCTTCCTCCTCTAAATGATGTAGAAAAGGTAAAAAAACATCAAGACAAAAGACAAACCAAAAAAATCCTAGAACAATTTTTCTTTGCACAATGTTTGCCTCACATTCACCCATTCATAAACACACCGACAGCTGAGGTAACCACGCAGGGCCCACTCGCTTGTTGGGTTTCGGGTCTTACTCAGGGACCTTCGACACGGAGGAGCCGGGATCCAATGACAGTGATGTGTGTGTGTGTGTGTGTGTGTGTGTGTGTGTGTGCCTCAAAACGTGCTAATTAAACCAGGTCAAAGCGAAAACAACATTAATTTCCCAAACATGAATTTTAATGAGGTCTGATTGATGGATCCCACCTGTCAGACCGCTCCCATCACTGTGGCGTCACACGGGACCACACACCGACGAAGGGTTAAACGAGGAACTGACGTCACAGAGCAACTCTTAAGACGATTCCATCCTTTTTTTTTTTTTTTTTTTTTTTTATGGCTGAATGCATTGACGTGTTATTGATGCACGACTAAGAACTCAGGCAGAGCAGGAGGCTGACAGCTTCCTCGCAAACACTCCACTGCAATTAGGCGGATAGATAACAATCCTGCCACACGCTTAAGTGAGGAAGAGGAGGGGGCTGGGTAAATAACGTTATTATAATTACCCTGTCCCTGTGTGTTTGGAGCGCTCGGCTTGATTTGATAAGGAGTGTGACTGTAACGCGCGCGCGCGTGTGTGTGTGTGTGTGTGTGTGTGCACGCGCAAAACAGGCTCAGCAGGAAGTCTTTAACTAGAAAGAGGAAGCAATAAAGAGTAGGAGGTGCTAATGAAAAACAGAGAGAGAGAGAAAGTCTGAAGTTTGTTTGTTGTCCATTGATCAATCAGCCCCGGGCAGAAAATAGCTTAGCGCTGATGGGCGTCAGCGATCGTCGGTGGTGTGTGAGACAGACGTCAGCTCGGAGACGACGAGGAAACATTTCAAAACCTGAGGATGGAAACAATGAGGCGGTTGCCAGGAGGACACGTTATTAGAGCCATCACTCAGAATCACCGAGAAAATGTAGCTTAACACCACCAAAAAACACTCGCGAGCACAATTTTACACATCTGAAAATAAAAGTTGCTATTTTCCTCCACGGCGAGCAGTAACAGGATTGAGCTTTGGCTGTGATCACACCTTCACTTTGGCTTTTTCCAAAAACCAAAGTGGAAAACTTTGCGTTGGACTCCCGAGCGCGGCGGAAACTTTACGCTTCTCCTCTCGGGTTTATTGTTTTTAGCTCTGCCTTCGAAGCTTTTTGAGGGAAACAGCTGAGTGCGGGCATCAGACAGGGTGGTAACAGCCGCACGCCCAGGTGGAATAAAACCGCCGCCACAACCAAGTCCACATTATGTCACATTATAAGATATCATGATACTCGTTGGATTCTCTAAATATCGTGGGTTAGCGGTCAGGATACTGAAAAGGATCACGCTGATCCTCTCTTTGTGTTGTCAACCCTCCCACGTAGAGGTCCATCTTTGGGAACGGCGCGGCCTTAGTCGAAGGGTGAAATCCCGCACCCGATCCGATCCCGTTGACGTGGAACGAACCTGCTCCCGGCAGGTCAAAGCTCAACAAATACACGTGTGTGTCGTGTGTAGAAGTGAAGAAGCTCCTCGGTTCAAAGGCCAAACGTCTTCAACCCTCACAGTGGCCTCGAGCTTCCACGCTTGAAGAAAAGCCAAGACAGTTCGGTGCGGTGTGAACACGTCTCTCTGATCTCCCCGTCGTTTGTGAACGTGCACCATTGGACGTCGTTGTTGTTTGCCTTCAGCATATCGAAAAAGAAAGAAAAATGGAGGAAAACACCGTGACGTCATCGGTATAAACGATGAGCGACTGCAGCCTTGCCCCTAAACGGGGGGAGAGCTGCGGTCCAAAGGGAGAGTAAGACGTGCTGTATGTAATGATAAAAACAGCCCCGGGCGATGGAATCACAAAGACATTATCGCAGAACAAACGAGCTCGCTCAGAGCGTCGCGGTGGGTGAGGTAATTCTCTTGGCACTGATGAAATTGAAAAACGATGCATAGAACCATGTTCACCTTGTTATGTCACAGGAAGGAGCTGGAGCGTGCGTGCGCGCGGCGTGTATGCGCGGTTAAATGCGGGAATGTTTTATGGGTTCCTCGGAGCAAAACACACAAACACCACCGCTCACACGTGTAGCAGCATCCGTCTCTTCAGAGGCGATCTTTCCCGGGTCCCGCTCTCCTTTTGAATCGAGTAGCAACAAACTCAATTCATCCATATTTGCTTTGTTCTTCCTTTTATGTGCTAAATAGCATAAGAAGAGAAGAGAAAAGTGTCGGTGATCTTAAACAGATGATGTTATCTTAACCCTTCGCGAACAGTAGCTCCTCCTCGAACACACGTTTACAGTACACGCGCATAGATGTAGACGTACAGGAGCTGCTCACGGGCGCAGACAAATAATATTCATTGCTTTTCAGATATTGTGAAACGTTTTCCCTTCAATGTGTTTTGGCTCCCCTACAGAGATCTGAAGCAATATTTCAGACAGAAGCTCTGCGGAGAAATGGAGAGGAAAACACTCGAAACAATAACAAACCACTTTTAGCACTAAACAACTTCGCTGCACTCTAACCTCACCCTCCTCTCCCTCCCCCGTCCATTCCAGCAACCAGAACACTGCAAAAAGCAATTTCAAATGTGATTCTGCAACAGCAGCAATAAGCCTCAAATTTATTCCAGTGAGAGATGAAATGTGTGCAGACGGACACGGTTGGACCGTGGGGTTTGGATCGTTTGGAGGTCCAAAACGTTCCCAGTCTCTGGGTTTCACCGGACGAACCTGAGGTGACTGGGAGGATTTATTTGCGGTGCCTCCACCGCTGTAACAGCAGCCTCGCTCTGTCCCGTAACAGGAAGATTTATTGAAGCTTTTATGGCACCAGGACCCAGGAAACCCAAAAATCCCTCATCTGAAAGCATAAAATTGTCTTTTGAGATGCGTAGTTAGGTTTCAACCTCAGATTTTGTCCAAACTACCGTAAAAATTCAGCTCAACAATATCACACAGAGGTGTGTGATTCACAAAAGGTTTTTAATTTGAGTGATTCAAAGGAAATGGGAGAAAGGAGGGGCGTTTAAAACCTGCACGGTGGATTGATTGGACGACTGGTCGTTGGCTCGTTCGCGTTGTTGGTACAAAAATGTGTTGGAATATGAGTCGCACCGGTCCTGACCCCATTAAAGGGGGACATATTGATCTATTGGTCGATCTTGGAGTACAGATCCATGTCGAGTAACACACACCTTTCATTGGACAAAGCCCTTAGAACGACAGCTGTGAACAGGTTGCTCACCTGTCTTCAGGTTGAGGTTCATGGGTTCATCTTCAGCCGTCTGAAGGCAGAGTGTCTTCTCCAAATAGTGTCAAGCCGCGTGATCTCTCAGCCATCAAAAAGGAGAGTAGAGAGACTCCATCGCCGTCCTGACGTGGTCAATGTTTATGTTGATATCAACTTGGCTCAACCGACCATTGAACTCAACTCGGACAAACAAACTCCAGGTCTGGGACTGTTTCACGTCAGTCAGGGGAGGCCTGGTCCGCCAGCCCCCGGCTCCTTCAACATCAAGTCACTGTAGAGCGATTTGACCAAATGCCACCCATAAACATGGTTAAGCAGTGGATCCCGACCTGAATCAGGTCACAGGTCCCTCTCTGGTGACAAAAGTACTTTAGAGTTTTCATTAGATGAGGTCCAGGGAGCCACAACGCGAAGCCGACCTGCTGTGGGCGCCGCACCATTTTTCTTATTGCCTTTATTTATCCAGGTGAGCTTTGCTGAGCACACATATTCTGTTTCAGCCTCCCTCGCACACACACACACACACACACACACACACACATTCAGTTACACACATGGGCTGTATGAACGATTAGCCACACAGTCCTACAGATCCTACAGATCCCATAGATCCTATAGATCCTACAGATCCTATATATCCTATAGATCCTATATATCCTACAGATCCTATATATCCTATAGATCCTATAGATCCTACAAATCCTACAGATCCTATAGATCCTATAGATCCTACAGATCCTATAGATCCTATAGATCCTACAGATCCTACAGATCCTATAGATCCTACAGATCCTATATATCCTATAGATCCTATATATATCCTATAGATCCTATAGATCCTACAGATCCTATATATCCTATAGATCATACAGATCCTATAGATCCTATGCATCCTACAGATCCTATATATCCTATAGATCCTACAGATCCTATAGATCCTATATATCATATAGATCCTACAGATCCTATAGATCCTACGGATCCTATAGATCCTATGGATCCTACAGATCCTACAGATCCTATAGATTTGTAGTCTGTAAGCTCAGTTATGCATCATCATCATCATCAAGCTGACAGTTGTGTTGCAGATATCCGATAAAAAGACACAAAAAAAAAAATCAGACAGGAGACAGGATCC
>OMNV01026334.1:0-11684 GCA_900303265.1 Brotula barbata | reverse complement strand
CCATCCATAACTACACATCCACATTATTTCCACACATCTGTACAATTCATATTCATGTCCCCTCGGTCTGTGTGGGTCCTCTCTCTCTTTCTCTCTCCCTGCCTTTGTTTCATTAGTTTTGGGGATCTACTTCTCTACAATAGAAACTATATACTGCAGCAAAGTGTTTGCCTGCGTATGCATGTGTGTGCTTGTTTGTCTGGCTGTGTGTGTGTGTGTGTGTGTGTGTGTGTCTGTGTGTGTGTGTGTTTTCCCTTATATGTGTCCAGGGTATTGGCTGGACTCTCCAGCTGATAACAGCATATTGGGACACATTTCCAATTTCTGCTGCTTAGCATTACGACGCCTCTTAATCCGGGGAAAATCAATGCTTAATAACCTATGGAAACGTACATTTGCTGTTTTACCACTGCCAGAGGCCTGGCCCGTCTCCCCTGGGCATCTGGCTATAAATATGCCTGCATTAGCACTTGGAAAAAACACAGGATCGAGCTAAAGTTTCAGCTGATACCAAATACTCCAGCAAAGTGGCAGCGATGCAGGAGAGAGGAGTGAAACGGCTCATTTCAGCTTCAACCTGTCCGCTCGCTCCGTTCGCACAGTCCTCGTGTAAATCGGTCACGTGGTTGTGTCACGCACACAAACGCACATCGGATCCTCCACCTTCTTCTACATCAACAACTTCAGCTTCATCACCGTCATCTCCCGTGTTCTATTCTCCAAATGCCCCGCCCCCTCCGGTCCGGTCCTCCGCTCTTGCCGGGCTTTCCACTGACAAAACTGACCAGACCATGTGACCTATGAAGCTACCTGAAGTCATGGAGAATTAAGTCACTCGCAGCAACGAAAAGGCGCCTTTTGAAGGAAATCAGACATTTCATATGTAGTGAAATCCTGTCAAATTTTCCCCGTCCTTTGTGTTCTTACTCTCTGTTCTCCATCTCATTCATTGTTTTGCAGGTATTTCTCCGTTCATGCTCAGGGAGCAGCTGATTAACAGTTATTAATTCTTCATTCTTACTCCCCCAGCGGTGATCGTTACTCTTGAGTGAAAACATTGACAAGAATGATATTAGTGATTATCGTGTTTCCAGAGGAGCCGCCAATCATGCAGCGTTCCTGTTGGTCATTGGCGGTGGATTTAGACCACTGGGATACGACGCAAACACAAAACGTGTCTGACAGTGTGAAGGAAGCTCGTGGTAAGACGGGTAGGTGTAGATCTGTGGCTGTAAAGGAAAGAAAGGGGGGGCTATCAATCACCGTCAGCCTCAGCCTGCCTGCTAACGCTACCATGTAGGAGCCTGTCAATCTGGAATAAATACCCCGGTAATACCCGCGACCGTAACTCGGAGCTCGTTCATATTTGCACCCCGAACAAAGGACACAGCTCCTTCTGTTCTACACTTTGTCTCCTCTCGGAGGTGGCCTTGTTCCTGGGCTGTAAAATTCAAACAAAGGGAAATTATACTGTTGTTACGCAGGCTTGTCAGGTCAAATATTCAATGGTACTTCAATCAGAAGTTTGCAATGAGATTTGTCTTTGAAAGGCGCCACATATACTTTTCACACGGGGGCAATCAAAGAGCTCCTTCGGTTCAGCTTTGGGAGGCCTCGGTAGCCGATCCTCGACACCAACGACCCCAGCGCTGTCCTTAGCCAAGACCAAAAAATGAGGCCTGAAACCGAGTCAACACACTGAGCTCGTCTACATTAATGAAACATCACATATTTCAAGTGGTACTGCAGAAAAATGGAATGATTTTCAGGGAAAATCCACCCAAAGTCGATCACTGACGCCGTTTTGTTTTAAGGTTGTATTCTCACATGTTGGCATCCACCTACCAGGTCGACATGCCTTTGGAGGGACCCTTCTGGATCCACGTGGCCACTTAACAAAGACAGAAGAGTAAAATCTGAAGGATTCCCAGACAGGCCTGTTCTCTGTTCTACCGACGCTAACGGCTTCTGTGCGTACGACTTCTCCTACATCTAGAGGAGGTCCACCGCCTTTAATGGAATTCAGTTCCTCTTATATTTCAAAGGGCTTTTGTTGTTTTGTCTTGGAATGAAGCATTTCATCCATAAAGACCATCATTTTAAATCCACAGAAACAGGAAAATGGGTTTTAAAAACAGCAACATTTCTTACAACAACGTGTTCACAACATGTTTGTGTCAAACTAAACTTAGCGCTTCATGTAGAGGAGCTTTCGGAGGCTTTAACCCGAGTCCAGGATCCACGAGCCTCCACTGAATGGACTGCTGTGGACCTGGTGAATGAACATCAAATCTCACCAGAAACGCTCCAACTTAAAAAAATAAAGAAGTTACTGACCTAGTTTGAACACAATTTCCCTGAAAATCATTCAATTTGATGACTATCATTTTAAAGCTTCTTACGTTGCGTCAGACTTATTTGCAGTTTTTATTTGAATTCCACTCGTTCGCGGCCCCTCCTGCCTCCTCTCGTGTCTGTTGACATTTCTGAGGTAACGCTTAGCGACCGGCCGTGCCGCGTTTCACGGCTCATTAGGCCTCATTCTCAGGCCGTTCCACCGCACCAACACACGTGGAAAGTGAACATCGACTATCTTCAAAACGCTCTGACTTACATCAAAGTAATGTCAGAGAGTGAGTTCAGACATAACTTTGTCTGTAATGGAGGTTTAAATCTTGTTGGGGCTGGTTTATGTGTGTGTGTGTGAGTGTGTGTGTGTGTCTATAGGTTTTATCTGGCCTGCCGCTGAGCTGCAGAGCCAGCGGCAGGTGCTGGTGGTGCTGGCGGCGAAGGCCTGACCTCGCTGCATGTAAACAGCTTTGAATGAATGCTGGAGCTTAGCAGGCAGACCGGCTGGAAGGATGAACCACCGCGCAGCTTAGCTACGGCTCATCAACACACACACACACACACACACACACACACACACACACGGGCTTCAACCTACATCACGCACGTCAACCATTCAATCGCCAAAGCTCTCCTCCAACTTGAGGGAGACAAAGTTGACTTCTATGCGTGCGGAGGCTCGCCGTGCCGCCGTAGAGGTCGTGATGTTGAATCCAGAGGAAAATGGAGAGGAGGTCTCGTCCCTCGTTGGACAGATACGACTCATCGTACAGCTGTCAGCCTTTACATCCATGTTCAAGTCTGCGTTGCCGTGCAGCTCGCCTCAGTTAGCCACGCCCCCTTTGATCGCTGATCAGCTGGGACGTTGATGAATTGCCAGTCATCAGGTTTGGTTGTGCCCGTTCCTCTGTATGATAATGATTCTCCTCCCAGCTGAGTCCTGACTCATTAATCATCGGTGAAGATGTCCTGAAGTCCCACCTGAGTTACTTTTTGTCCTTCTGACTGTGGAGCAGCGCCTCACTCACCACCTCAGCACCTCTGCATCAACATGAACACACGCTGCATTTTGGGACCGTCTCCATTTTGATGTTGTGGATGTTGGATTGTCTGGTCTCCTGCTCCTGCTGCGTTAAAACACGGTGCCAACAAATCTCACCACCGAGAGGGAAGAAAACTCAACGACAACTTACAGCCCCTCCCTTTTCGTCTCCAGAGCGGCGTTTTCAGATTTCGATGTGCAAAGCCTGAACCAATCACAAACACAACCCAGGAGCAGGGAAGACGTGGACGTCTGGTCCTCGGCCTTCGAGGTTAACACTTTGACGTGGGGCAGGAAGTCGGCGTGGATCTAAGTGTTGGTCCATCGCTAACTGACCTGACAAACAGGACTCTTGTTATCAACTTTACCAGGAGGAGGTCTCAGGGTCAACGTTGGTGTTAAGCCGGAGTTTTCTAGAGATTTAATGCAGATAAGAGGACATTGGTGGAAAAAGATCTGAAAACAACACAAACTTTCATTTGTACTTCAGATGAACTCATCTCGTCTGATTTTGGTCCGGTGATGGCAGAAAAGCCGCGATGCTGAAGCTCTTCCTATCGTTCCTTCTGATCTTAACTGTCGTCTCTTCAGAAATACTTCACGTCCCTTAGTTTCCACCCTGAATTACATCCGCAGTCATCTCTCATATCTTCCCCCTCAACTTGCAGCGGCTCTTATCACTAAGTCGAAATAAATCCTTCCAACGTTCCCTTCAGCTCTGATTTCCTCTCCTGGCGCTCGGCTGTCATACAAGATCATTTCAGGGTCAGAGCAGTATTTTTGTCACTTTGATCCTGAAAACACAAGCACGCCTCTTCTCGCATTACTCTTAAACTGATAAATCCTCGGCAAAGTGGGTTTTTCCTTTCACGACTGACATCTAGTGGTAGAGGGAGGTAATGACGGCAAGGCGAGCAACAACCACTCTCATCATTCAAAGCGCCGCTCGTCTCGTCCGATTCTCCTCTAGTGTTTGATTTGTTCAGCGTTTGCGCTGTTTCCTCTTGTTTGTTATCTGCGTGAAAATCCTTTTCAATTATAATCAAAACAATAAAATTGCTCAATATTACGCTCGGCAGCGACAGCTGGGCGAGGAGAGGAAACGGCGTCAGTGAGATGGACGGTCGTACCGCGTTTAAGGCTCCGAACGTGGGGCCACCAACCAGATGCAGATTGTGACATCGTACGACGTGCAGGCCGAGTAAACACATCGTGAAATTGAAGCTACATTGAAGCTATTGCCGTCACGCCAATTCCGCATTCCTGGCCCTCATAGTTCTTACACCGTTCTGTTCCACTTCACCTACTCAAATACATATGCTAATGAAATCTGGGTCTTGGCAGTGTTACCATGGCGAACGCGGCCTAGATGTGTTGGTTTTCTTCGCTTAAAGCCAGAGAGGGGGAGAGGGAGAGAGAGAGAGAGAGAGAGAGAGAGAGAGAGAGCGAGAGAGAGTCACCCACGCGGAAATGACTGTGAAGTATTTTACCTGACAGGAAAGGACAAATAGTGCTAAACAAATCCTGCGTTCGACAGTCTCTTTACCTGTGAGCTGCAGATATAATGCTTGCAAATGACTCCTGTCACTGTGACTGTCGGGAGATCCACAGCAATTCCAACTTGACACTTTAAGATGGAGGCCCTGGTTCTGTGTGCGCGCTTTCTGTCTGAAAACACCTTTTTTTATTCACAGCGTTTTCCCTGCAGAGACACACCACGCGCCTCTCTCAGTCAGTGTATCAGGCAGCAGATTAGATCAAGTGTCAGCGCCTAAACAGATTAGCCTGGCAAGAGGCGAGCAACAAAGCAATAACACACTCCCGTCCTCAATCTGTTGCTTTTAACTTCATTTCACAGACAGACTTCTCTCACTTCCAATATCTGCGCCCGTGTCACCATTCAGCTCAACTGCAACAGATTTCACTGAGCAAATCGTCTGGCTGCAGCTGGTCCCCAGCCGCACACGATTTTAGAAACGCTATTTTGTAGTTTCCTTAAAGGAAATAGTGCAAGCCCGGGAAAATGAGACACACGTGACAACATGGTGGACTTTTCGTCATGTATAACGACGAGTTAGGAAGACTCCTCCAGCTAGGAGGACACAGATTGGACAAACAAAACAAAAAAAGAGAGAAAACTGGGAGGGAGTCAACTAAGGCCATTGATGGTGGGACTGTAGCACCTGGTTCTCCATAAAGTACAGGAAAAGTCCAAGTAGCTGCCTCTGCAGCCGTGGGACAGGAGCGGGTTGAAGACATCAAGATGAGGACAGAAAGACAGCAAGACAAGGACAGAGAGACATCAAGACGAGGACAGAAAGACATCAAGACGAGGACAGAAAGACATCAGGACAAGGACAGAAAGATATCAAGACGAGGACAGAAAGACATCAAGACGAGGACAGAAAGACATCAAGACGAGGACAGAAAGACATCAAGACGAGGACAGAAAGACATCAAGACGAGGACAGAAAGACATCAAGACGAGGACAGAAAGACATCAAGACGAGGACAGAAAGACATCAAGACGAGGACAGAAAGACACTGTCAGACAACAGGTGCTCTGCTGATTCTGTGATATTTGCTTCAACAGCTGCATTTCACATTAAGGGAGTGGTTGTTAGCCAACCAGCTGTTATTACTCCCTCCTACCACTAGTTGTCAGTCACGAGGGGAAAAAAAAAAGCACAAAAGGAAGGATTGTCACGTTATGATGTCTTTCATGCTACTATTTTTTTTTTTTGGTTTGTAATTTAAAAGGCCTGTAAACCTGGTAAGTGAATACGGGTTTCATACCTCCATTCAGGTCTAGATGAGCTCGCCGTAGGGAAGGCAGGGAGTAACGTCCCATCGTGCTCCTCTACAGCTGCGGTGAGGATCGCTGAATACCAATTCATGCTCATACAAGCGTTTTCATAGCCGCCTGATATGCTTTCGTGGTCAAATGTAAGTTTGTACAGACAAGAAATCCAAGAAAAACAAGCAACCGAGCCGAGGCAGGAGAATAAATTGCTGCCCTGAGACTTCACGCTGGCTTGGTCTAATTAACTTCACCTATGTCAGGGTGCTACTTGAGCGGCTATATGATCCCGCGTGTAGCCAATACGATTAGCCGCAGTCAGTGCCAGGCCGGGCTCAGTCACATCTGTTCCCAACGTCCTGATTTATAGTTTAGAAATCCAGGCTAAGCTCCTAAAGAGTCACAGGGGGGAAGTTTCAGGGTCCATTTCCCTCGACAGAATCGACTCAGGTCTGCTTTCAGCTTCATCAGCCGCTCTCATTACAGCTGACTGAGACCACAAGTAAAACTAGGCATAAAATACACAACTCAGACTGAGGCTAACACCATGTATTCTTTTTTCAGGAAAACCTGGACTGGGCAATTAAAGTCCCAATTCTGCAGGGAATTTCAGTGACTGCGCTCAAAGTTCCATCCATTCCATGCATGTCCATTTTCTGTGTAAATCTTCATCAAGTTAAACCCATTTGTGTACGAAACAGCTGTAAGAACGAGGACCCTCCCCTGCCAACCTGGAAACGTGGTTGAGAACCAGTCGTTTCCCAGTTGCTGCCCCCCCCCGTGGCACTCACAGGTCACAAACGGTCGAGGCGTTTACGCCCAAAAACCTCTATTGGTCTACTAAGGAAAACCAAAAGCTGGCGTAAAGCTAAGGGTCTCCACTTTGACCCACATATTCGAAGCCCTCTCGAAGGATCCAAAAGTGCTCGTTGTGGTTGGGGTCCCGTCCAATTTACGCTACACAACCTGAACAACAATGCTGAGCGGGACCTGGGTCCACCTTTAAGTCCACTTACAGCCAGAACAAAAAGAGCCGAGGCCGCGTTGCTGCAGAGAACTTCATTTGATGTGTTTACATGAACAGCCTTATTCTGGAAAACACCAACGAAGGATCTTTCAACAGAATCCTAAGACTCCTTACTCTGTTTTCATGCTGGAAACTTAAGATGTGCATGATTGTTTTTCACATACAAAATATCATTATTCCACAATACGAATATCATGAATCAACATGAGGCCGGCCGGCACGTCTGACGGCCGAGGTCCAACATTCATCACCGTCCCTGAGACAAACTGTAATATGAAATGAAAGTACGGCCTTCCCGACGTCATCCAATTCACTCTGCAAACAGACCAAAAGCCGAGTGAAGACGGGTGTCAGGACGAAAGGAAGGAAGAAGGAAGGAAGGCAACAGAGGACGGAAAGAGCTGAGGGACGTGTGTTTGTCGTTTAAATCAGGACGGGGCGTGGGATTTCATTAATTGCGTGTGTGTCCATCTGATTCACGGTGTCGAGTTCAAGCCGATCCGCGCCGAGCAAAATTGAACTCCTGTTCAGTGGAGTCGCTCAAACTGACAGAGACGCGCCTGTGCTGCGCTGCCTTCCGCTCGCAGCAGCTGATCCTCGTGTGCTCATGACATCATCAGACTTCACCTCTCTCTCCACTGGTACCCTAACTGGTAATCAGGGTTGAAGTTGTGATCTTCGAAGATCCAAAATTCAAGATCTTAGCAGCCATACTCATTTTTATTTGACCTAAAATTCATGTTATCTTTGGAAATGAAGAGCATTTCACTACAATTTAAAATGAAACCACAGACGGTCCGTTGTTGTTTAGGAGGTTAATAAATACCCTCCAAAATTCCAGAAACGTGACAAATGTACTTCCCTGGCACAGATACGTACTTCAGCCTATTTTATGACAAAAAATAAATAATAATCCAAAGTTTCAGGACCACTTTGAGTGTTTTCCTCTGATTTTAGTTACACTGAAAGGCTGGTTTTATAAACAGTTCAGCTTTCTAAGGACATGCCCACGGTACCTGCAATAAAGTCCGGCACCTCGCTTCTGAGCACATTTTGAAACCTGATCTATTCTCCAGTTTAATATGTGACTGCGTTTAAGAGCCAAAACATAAATAAAGGCGTCCAGCTGGGACATGTCACACACACACACACACACACACACACACGTCTTTTTTCCCATTTTTGCCCGTCAGTTTGGAAGCTGTGCAGAGTAATCCCGACACAGATAACACCAGGTTCGATAAAATTCATGCCCTATAAATGAACTCATGCATAAATACATGCTTGCACATTTATTTACTGGCTGCAGCACGCCTTGCACTTTTATCTCCGGTTCTCCGTGGCAACAACCCTCGGGACAAATGTAATTTATACTCTGGAGACCTCTGATAGACGACAAACTGAAGGGGTTTATTTTAATGGAACATTACAGCAAATATAGTTTTAATAACTGAAAAAAAAACACAGAAAAAAACACATTTAAATTTGTCTCTGATCAAATCACACAGGGGGTTTGTCGGTGAAGTTCCTTTCAAATGTAATTTTGAGGGTTTTTTTTTCGTATTTTTGTTCATAAACGCTTAAAGATAACAATTTATCCACTACTTCTTTTGTTACATTGAGGTTATTCGTAGATTAGCGTTTCAAATTGTTTCAAATAGGCTAAACCAGCCTGTGCTATGGCTAATGCTAGCAGTGGGGAATAATGGAAGCGTGGCGATCTGAAGGCAGCGTTAATTAACTGTGTAGACAGATGACAGTAAGGAGGGATGGAAGCTCGTATCTCTGCGGTTTGATTCATTCCTTCGTAACACCAGGCCGAGTAGTTCTGCCACACAGCCGAGAGTGATTTACTCTCCACATCATTCTGCGAGGGGGGAAAACAAGTGAAACATGCAAAGAGTGTTGAGTTACTTTGAGTTTGGGCGTGTAAATGAAATTGGTTTCTTCGCAGTCTTAAGCTCATTTGAAGTGAGGACATTTCCCCAAGTTACGACTCACAGCAGCACCCGAGCTTTGCATGTAAATCTCCAAAGTTAGAGCACACACAGCCTACGCTCGCTGGCACGCACACGCACACGCACAGAAGCTGCGGGAAAATCCACTTCTGACTTCAACTCTCCACAGTTGTAAACACACTGCAGCCATTCTAAAACCTCTGACCACCAGAGATGGAGATTCATAGGTACACACAGATACACACGGCCCAAACACACACACACACACATACACAAAAACGTACTTATTTGGTCATAAATACATTTACATATACCTACAGGTACAAATCACTCTTGGTCCAAATCAATAAATATGATCAGATGATGGTCTCATTAAACCTGCTTCCATTTACAGGTGTGATTTTAGTGCCATACAGATCAATAATGTCATATCAGGGAAAATTCCGGGCCGAAACTCCTCCTGATTTTCTCCTGATTTTCTCCGATCTCTCTGCTCCTTTGATGAATTTGAGACCGTACGAATCCAGATCGCAGACTTTTTCAAGAAAAGTTGTTTTGAAAATCTTTTTGGCCTCTACTAAATGCCGTAGTGATGAGGGCAGACTGTCAGGATGACTGGAAATGAAGCTCAGTCTAATGACAACAACAACACCATGGATTAGCACTTTAACCTCTGAACAGCCTTGAATTATGTTAAAAAATACATCCTGTTAAATGAGTTCATGTGACTGAAGCCTGCCTCCCTGGTGTGAGGTGATGAAAATAATTTTCACAGCATCCAAACTGTCTGAATATTTTGGTGCAGACGTATCGTAACGTCATAAGAAGAGTCGAAGTCATCTAAAAACCTACAGACGTGTGAAAACACCTGGCAAGTTGAATTTCTAATAAAAGAAAATTAAAAAAAATGTGACAATTACCTGAGAATCTAACAATAGATTTCCATGGATAATACGGTAACACTTTAAAGATGAAAATGTGTTTCCTGAAGTAAGTTTGACGAGCTGAAGGAAAGTTTTCCCACAACATCTGATGACAGCTGATGTCAATCACTTTGATGATCTACTGTGGTTCAGGTGGAATTCTATGAGGTGAAACCACTACAATGACACAAATTAAAAACCCACTACGGCTGCTGAAAAGCTGGACTTGATTTGCGATTCAGGGACCACACACACACACACACACACACACACACACACACAGCGCCAACATCCATGACATGTGTTTGTCAGCGCTGCGGCTCAGAGTCCAAACATATGAAAGCAGAGCAGATACGGAGCAGTAAATACAGAGCAGCATTCAGCCAACCAAGACGGCCTCTCAAAAGAAAGAAGAGATGCAACAATACAGGGAAGGACAGAGAAAGAAAGGGAAGAAAGGGAAGAAAGGGAGCGAGAGAGGGAGTAAAAGACAGAGAGACAGATGTCCAACGGCAGGACGGAACGAATAAAACAAAGTGGGCGTGGTTAAGTTGTTGGTTGAGATACTTTGTCCACAGAAAAACATGTTTACTCTGAATACAAGTATCTTTGTACTCCAGTACTCCAATACTCGAACACTGGGGCCCAGACCTTCATCTACATGACACAACGACTCTTCATCGCTTCATCACCACATACACAAGCTGCACTGAGCTACCACGGTGACCGATGGGGTTCAAACCAGCGCAGCTTCAGCAGCGGCAACGCACACTGGGAGCAGTGGGGAGGAGATGGCTGTCTTCTCTCAGATGAGTGTGTGTGTGTGTGTGTGTGTGTGTGTCAACATCAGTGATTTAAACAGATAAGCACCACAGGCATGAAAGTGAAGTGTGGTGAATCACACATCAGGAGAGCTGGCTCACACGAGTGCTCGCCCACACGTCACACACAGACACACACACACACACACACACACACCAAGACCGGCTTCATCCTCGCAGGCAGGAACACCTGCACGCACACTCACGGCTGATGCACGTTTGCCCATTTGGCCGTGCAGCACTCTCACTGGTCCAATTCCACGCAACGTCCCTTTCACCTCTCCCTCCCTGTGACTGCACACACACACACACACACACACACACACACACACACACACACTCAATACAATGCTGTGAATAATGGATGAAGTACAAGTTGTGAGCGACCGCAGCAGATCAGTCTCATCTCTGGCCTGGATGGAGACAAAGACATCTGTCTCTGTGTCTCTGTGTCTCTCTCTGTGTCTCTGTGTCTGTCTCTGTGTGTCTGTGTCTGTCTGTATCTCTGTGTCTGTCTCTATATCTCTGTGTCTGTCTCTGTCTGTCTGTGTCTCCGTGTCTGTCTCTGTATCTCTGTGTCTGTGTCTCTGTATCTCTGTGTCTGTGTCTCTGTATCTCTGTGTCTGTGTCTCTGTGTGTCTGTCTCTGTATCTCTGTGTCTCCGTGTCTGTCTCTGTTATGAATAATTATGACAAATCAACTCATTACATTATGTCCAAGTTATTGACAAAATTTAACCTTGTTGTTATAGCGCCACCGTCTGA
>OMNV01026330.1:0-20000 GCA_900303265.1 Brotula barbata | reverse complement strand
ATCACTGAGCTGCAGGTATCTGGCACAGTGAATGGATGGAGGCTTTTCTTACACGTTTCTTACACACTATACAGCATGTGTGTGTCTGCAAAAGTGTGTACGACTGCAGGTATGCACATTCGGATGTAGTAGGAGGCGCACTGTACAATCACTAAAACCACATGCAGAGAATAATGAGAATAAAAGAGGAAGACTGAGGAACATTTGCAATATGGCCAGATTGGATTCGTTTAAATGCTCGGAGCACTGAGACAAAAGCAAATTCGAAACGCTAATTACACAGAGGAAACAGAGGAGGCAGATACACTTCCATATTGTTATTGCTGGTATTATAAAATCATTGTCATCTCATTCTGACTCAGATTAAATTAGAAGAACATACTGGCAACTATGGCCTTTGTCAGTGCAGGAAAAAAAGCTGCATTGTAGCAAGTGGAAGAAAATTATTTAGTTATGGAGCTGAAGATACTTGAAGATAATGTCTTGTATTTGTTCGAAATGAGTGTAAGATCATGCATTGTAGAATATATTAGCCACCGGTCGTCTGCACTGAAGCATCAGAGAAACGTTGCTCAGGGGCACTGCAGCAGCAGCAGCAGTTGTTGAGTCGGAGGAAGCTGTTTACCACGATCGTCAGGTCACTCCTGGAATACCAACCAGCAATTTTCCACTTCTGTAAAATGCCTGGGGTTTGCACTCTGTGTCTGCTCTGGTTGACAGCTTTAATTCGCAGACAGTGGACCTTATCTCTTTGATGTCTGAATACCAACAGCTCTTGAGGACACACTTCCATTTCAATGCCATGTTTGACTGGCCAGGTGCCTCTTTAGTATCTCAACAGGAGAGGCAGAGAGAGCACAAACCTTTGAAAAGGCGAGTGTTCAAATGAGGCCCTGCGCGCTGTATGATGCTTTGTTTTTAGTTATGTAACGATGATTAAGAGGCGAGCGGCCCCATTTAAGGACTCCAGTCAAAGTTACAGACTCCGATTGGAGCGCAGCTGCAGCCAAAAATCAAACATTTGTTACTTCTCTTTATGTGAGTTTCACTTCTTCTTCTGGAGTAGCTTCTCTTATAAGTGCAAATGAATTTTGTATTTCGTTGACCCTCTTTAAAATATGGGTACGCTGGGGAAAACAGCCCAGGTAGGACTTGCTGTATGGATATTGATTTAACGATAAGAACTATAAAGTTTAAAAATTGTTGTCTGCACAACTCAGTGTTTTATAATCCCATTGCTCCATCTTCGATCACAACACTCCCTGCTTTAATACATCACAGTGCTGGGTTGGTGATATGGAGACTGTAATTCATAGAGAAAATGCTGTCAGAGTGCTCCCTGTGTGTGTGTGTGTGTGTGCGTGGACTGTGCAGGGCTGTGAAGTTGTGTTATGTAAGTGCAGAGAATACAAGCCAAAACCCAAAACTGGTGATTGATCACAGAACATCTACTGAGGCTTCTCTGTCTGCCACAGGCCACATGTTTTTGTTACACATTAGAGGGAGATGGATGAGGCGTTGGAGGGCGCAGACAAGACAAGAGGAGGAGAAAGCGCGGAAGGACTGTAAGCGAAAGCATATTAAAAGGATAAATTGTGAACCTGAGACAAAAATAGAGACGGGACGAGGGAAACGAGCATCTTGGTGAAGTTGCAATTGAGAGGAATCCAAATACAAAAGCCGGAGGAAAGCAGTGAAAAACAGAGATGGAGGAGAGAAGAGAGGAGGCGGGACAGGAGGGGGAGGAACAGAGGGGAGGAGTGAAAGAGAGGGAGAGAGAGAGAGAGGAGGAGAGGAAGGGTAAAGTCGATCCTAATCCCATTAATATCCACCAGTGCTGTCCTTCCCACGTGCACACATGGCACACACGCACACGCGCGCACACACACACACACGCATATCCTGCTGTTTATTATTCTGTACCATCTAAACAGACACACCCAGTGCGACCATAAAGGGGCCGGATGATAGGAGGACGCCACAGCACCCCAGACTGACATCAGCCCCTGACCCACAGGGCCCATTGTGGCCTAAAATCTCTGAGGGCGCCACGGGACATCCTCGCTGCACACGCCAGCGTTTGTATACATCACGGCTGAAAGCATTTTTAAAAACGTGAGTGCAATAAGGATCATTTTTTCAATGTGCATAATGCAGAGGGCTGCAATAAAATTAATTAAATGAATAAAGTAACTGAGGCTGTGAGCTGGAGGTGGATTTGGGGGGAGGGGGGGGACATAACGTGACACACCGTATACATGAATAATGACTTCAGTTAACGACGCAAAGGCCAGACGCAAAGATGAAAAGTAGGTCTCTGTGCTGTGGGGTGTGTGTATGTGTGTGTGTGCACAACATTTCACTAATCAGCGGCTTCAGTTTGGACAATTGGAGACGATTTCATTTTTTTGTCACTTATTGCCATGAAATCATCCAAACAATTATCAACAACACTGTATTTGCACGAATTAGAGGTAATACAGAACATCAAGAGGCATGCATGCATGCGAGGCATAATGAATGGTTATGAAAAGTTAATTGAAATACATGGGAATTGAAGGTGTCTCTTTTGAATGCACAATTGACAAATGAGTAGTGTGTAATGATAGAACGCTACACCTGGCTGGATTCAGATTGTTTGTACGGAGAGCGCGTGAACAAATAGAATAGTGAAGAAATGGAGCTAAAAGAGCAGCGGTTCAATGCAGTAATGATTTATGATGGGCCGAGAGAGAGAGAGAGAAAGTGAGAGAGAGAGAGAGGTGAGCAACAGAGCGTGCAGGAAAACACAGAAGCTCGATGTCGAGGATTTATGTGGATACTGGGAATAGATAGAGAGGAAGTTTGTATGTGTTTTATGTGACAGCTCTGGGTATATGTTCACACCATCACAGACCAAGCTGTGTTTCTATTACTCGCACATTGTAGGTCAGCAGCTGGAGATCCCCAGTGGATACAGTGTGTACACACACACACACACACACAAACACACACACACACACACATTGTACAAACAATGCAAGGCAAGATAGGAAATATAAAAAGAAGGAAAATGAGTTGTTCCATTCACTGGCTCCAGAAAGCAGTATATAAACACACACAGATAGATAGATAGATAGATAGATAGATAGATAGATAGATAGATAGATAGATAGATAGATAGATAGATAGATAGATAGATAGATAGATAGATAGATAGATAGATAGATAGATAGACCAAGTTGAAACTAACATATTTAAGTTTAACTAAACCAGGGATGAAAGACAATGAGGAGGTGCGGAGCGATAGAGAGATAAATGGCCAGTATGACAGAGAGAGAGAGAGCGAATGAGGAGTAATCTGATGAAAGCCTCTTTACTCCCATGTACCTTCACCTTCAGGCCATAAGCATTGACCAAGGCTTAGAGAGGGATCAATGCTGGGGTAATGACATGAAAACACACACACACACACACACACACACACAAAACACAGCATGGTCATGTCATGATTGTTCATGACTTTAAGTAAATCCAGACGATGTTAAAGCAGTGGTTCTCACGGCGTAGCACATTGAATCAGTAACTCTCAGGAGACAGGTCCTCACCTTTCACTTAGCGCTAACTGACAGCTGTCGTGCGTACCATGTTGCTAATGTCAACGGATCTGAAAGTATGAACTGCCCAGGTACTTACCATACCCAGGTACTTACCATACCCAGGTACTTACCATACCCAGGTACTTACCATACCCAGGTACTTCATACCGTACGAGCAGTGTGCAAAGTTTAGCAGAGTTCAAGAAAAAGTCATGGATCAAAAGTGAGCGGTCTCTCCACCACATCTGCAAACTGTGGACGGGCACACCGGGGGATGCAGCGTGTTCGCCCGGGTCTGGTCTGTCTGTTTCAGGCGTGGGAACAACGTGAAGCCTTAAGATCGTTCAAACACCACCTGGGTGTTACCGCCTCACTACAGCCGAGATTACTTTGTTATTTACAGTATGCCGAGCCGTAATGTTGTGTACTTATGAACTGTGTGTGTGTGTGCTCGATGCAGGTTTGTGTTTGTGTGTCTGTGGACGGTGAAGCTTTTTCAGACAAAATTTCTCGTCCTTTTAGAACACGCCTGTTTATTTTTGCTGTTGTTACCCAATTATATTTCAGCAACGGTTCGTCCTGCTGCTAATGAGAATTAATTCAAAAGAAGTGTTTGGAAAATTGGTTAATCGGCAAAATCTGGTTACAAATGAAGTTGTTTTGCATGTAATTAAAAGCAGACTTTTTAAGCCATTTTGTCTGTCTGTGCGTGTGTGTGTGTGTGTATTGAAGGGGCAGTGTGTAGACAGAGCCGTCTTTATGCTATATAATTTGGCTGGTTGATTGGGTGACTATAAGCAACTCTTGCTCTCTATTCCCTGCCTTGTGTGTGTGTGTGTGTGTGTGTGTGCGCGTTTGCGTGTTTGTGTGTGTGTATAGATCATTTAGATCGCTCAATAGTCGCGGAGCTCAAAAGGAGAACGAAAGAGACTGAAAGGAAGAGAAAAGTCAACAGTTTCTCAGCTCCCATACAAATCAGCCTGCTGCTTTAATGGGCCTGTTTCACTGCATGTGAGCGTCCATTAGTTTGGTTTTAGTTCACATTCACAGACGCCGAAGACAAATGAGAGCGAATTGGAAGAGCAGCTAAGGGGCAGATAAAGAAATGAACTGATAGTGCAAACAGATAAAGAAACTCAAAAGCTGTAGGCAGTGAAAAGTAGTTTAACGGTGCAAATTGTCCAAATCTATTTTTCTCACTTGTGCAAAAACACGGAAAAACAAAAATCTTCCCATTATAATTCCAATCACTGTCTGAGACAGAAGTTGAAGATAGAAGAAGAGAGGAGAGGAATTAAACCCTGTTAGGAAAATGATGAAGAACAGAGATTACGAGGACTGTCTGAACCAGATTACGATAAGGACACCTCGTACAGATCTGTGAGACTCGCTTTGTAGTTGTAACAAAGTTCCACAGTTCTCAGTCTCTCCTCCTCCTCCTCCAAGGTTTTGTGACAGAAACCTAAATGGATTTCTGCCTGATTGGCTCATCAACTGCAGAGTTGATTAGACACACCGGTGTCCAATTAATACCTAAACTGCAGCACCATGTGACACAATGTCTCAAACACACACACAAACAAACACCCAAAACCAATCCCACTGCCACGAAAGGAGGCCTGTAGGCTACTCACACTTAAAGGTTAAAGCTTAAAGGTCACAACGACAGGGCAAGTACAGTGACACGGGTTTCTATATTTTCATCATGTCTGCGTGGGTTCATTAGTTTTCTCCCGTCTTTGGGATCTGATTGGATATATAACACTGTTGTGTTATTGTCTCCCAGAATCGAACCATGAACTTGTTTTTACTCTCAGAGTCAGACAGCCACAGCAGACCAAGTTATCCACGATTTGGTTGGATTTTAACGCTCTAAAATTAATTCGTAGTTGAGTAAACATTAGGGCTAACAAGTCAGGACTATTTAAAAGATTTTAGATGAATTAAATGGTTCTTTTTCAGATTAATATTTGATTATACCATTTAGAAAACCTTCCCTAGAGGTAGGATTTATAATATACTCCATCAGAGTACACTAAATTCTGTTTACTCTTGATAATTGTACACACATTTCTCCATCCTGCTACCGTCTACTTACTTTAAGTTTAAATACTTTTGCTAAATTCTCTAGAATTGAAAGTGAAATTCAGAGTGTATGAAGATAAACCTGTTGGTGGTTACAAGGTGAAACTCAGCGTTGCTAACATTAGCTTGCTAACTAACTAGCTAGCTTCATTAGCATAGTGTGTTCTGTTACTTTGGGTATTTTTGGAAACATTGGTCATGTGTCACCTTGCATGTATCCAGGCAGGGTTACGTGAAAGATTACAGATTTGCACTAAAGCTGTCACATTTTTCATGCGGCTAAGTTGGAAGAGGTAATGTAAGTTACTTTAGCAAGTATGCTAGTGCACTGTGTATGAATAATATCACGGAGTCAGAGCTGAAAATATGCAATTGGATCCCAACCCTGCTCCAAAGCTCGTTTAATCTGTAAATTGCCCGTGGGTGTGAATAAGTTGCTCCTGTTACATAGAGGGAAAAAAAGTAGTGAAATATTAAGCACAATTTTAACTTTCAAGTCTAAAGAAAGTATTGGAAAATAGAAACATCAAGGAGGAAACTCTTCACCGTGCTTTTGGGAAGCCAGAATTTCAGGAGATGTGGTGCCATTTTCATGCATAAAAAAGGAAAAATAGACATCAAAAGAGTAGTTATCATGCAAATACTCAGATAATTATAAGTTTTAATGTGTAGAATAAGTTATTACACCGTGAATCCATCACAGTGTCTCGCTGTACTGTGCAGACCTTGTGAGAACAGATGTTAGACCGTTCTTCTTTTATGTCAGATTTGTATTGAATCCAAAACAAATCTGAGTCTCTCTCACTATGCAGACACACACACACACAGTCACACACATACAGAGAGAGAGCGACAGATGGACAAGTTGCAAGCAGTCATCCTGTTAGTAACCATGACATCAGCAGCACTGTTGCTCACTGTCACACGCACATGAAGGTACTCTCTCTCTCTCTGTCTCTGTCTGTCTCTGTGTGTCTCTCTCGCTGTGTGCCAATCAATTATAACCTTAAAATCTAAAATAACCACCAATGGTCACACCTTCATGAAAGCTCAATTTTATTAGAAATTCTAGTGAAATGCCAAAAGTTTCCAAATATACGAAATGTATCGGGATGATACCCAACACGTCTAAAATAAAGAGAATTTTTGATAATCTTTTCTTCATCATAAGCGGGATATTTTAGTTATCCTTACTTTGTTGCCTCAAGGAACATCTGGTGAATAAATGTTGGAATGATAATATGTAAAAGACATATAATATAATATAGAATAAAAGGATAAATCTGATGAGCTGAAAAAATGACCAGAGTAAGTTTCCATCTAAAAAAATACCAGATAGTTCCACATGAATGAAATCCTACAGGAGAAATCTCCTTCCTGTAGTCTGGCATCCACAGCAGAGGAGAAGTCGTCATATCTCGGTAATGGTTTTAGCGGTATTAGGAAGGTTTACCCTTAAGACCTTTTACCTTTGTCTACCAACGCTAAATCTCTACATTGCTCCAACCTACTGCCCTTAACCCAATGAACTCCCTCCAGTCTTCACACATGCAGTCTGAAGGGCTAAGTACACCGCAGCTGCATCTCAGAATCGATATCACCACTTCATCCTTTACCAATATTAAGGAAGACAGTGCATCCGAGACAGGTCGCTATCCCAACTGGTCGGAAATTTACGGTTGTGAGCGAGTGTGTTCATAAACAGTGAAATGTATCATTATATGTGGTTATGTGGGGGGAGGTGCTACACAATGAGAATCAGGTTGACTTACAGCTTCATTTCTGGTGGTTTCACAGCTATTGAATTTTGAATCAAACTTTGTTGTCTTATGTTTTCCACAATTACAGTCAGGCCGTCATGTCTCAAAAATAAGAAAAGAACTGCCACCGAGCTGCTACGGTGATATTGCTAAAACATTTGACGGAGAGAAAAAAACAAGTATTTGCTGAACGAACGATGCAATAAAATGCAGCATCAGCTGGGTTCTAACTTGCCGGCGGTTCTCTGGGGAAATGACCTGAGGTGTGGTTTTGTCGAGGATGATATGCAGAAAGTGAGACGAACAACAGCTGAACAGACGGCGCCCAAAGCGAGAGGTTTGATTTCTGTCAAGACGGACAAACTTTCTTTGAAGAGACTGTTTTCATCTGTGTTATTCCCTGCAGACACATTCTTGAAGTGCAAATTTGGTCCACACTTTCCCTCATCTAACCTGCTGAGACATTCTAATTATGGGGAATTTGGTGTGTGTCTGATGTGTGTGTTCACCCAGTTTTTCTGTTTGTGAATGTGCTGCATTGATCTCTCTTTCTCGCTCCGTCTTTTTGCCTCTAGAGAGGAGCGTGTCCTCGTTCCGGTGACGCTGCATGTCACCACAACTCAGCGTGTGGCCTCTGAAATATTGATTTTTTGACAGACATGCACACACTTTTTACCCTTTCCGCTTGCTCATATCATTAGTGGAGAAGAAAACATGATATATTTCTCATCAGTTTTAGCAGTGTAGCATTGCTTATATGTTTACTAGGCCAGCAGAAGATAAGACAAGCCTGGATTTCTGTATCAGTGATGCTCACATTTCACCTCAGATTTGCCTCTGTGGTAAAGATGGACGGAAGTTGGAGCTTATCAGTGTGTAAACATGTTATTTTAGTGCTAAAGGTTTGATAAGTAACCTCACAACACTCCTCTCAGGGTGACAGAGAGATGCTAATGGGGACAAAACTAAATCAGTTGCAATTTATAATTTGTATCGTGAATGAGTATTGTTATTTTCTTGCAAGATCCAAAGGTTTACTTGTTACGGCTCCCAAATGAAACAAATGAAATATTTGTCACTTTATTTTAGAGCTGTGCAGCTATCATATAATTTTTATTTTGATTATCTGACATCCTAGTTTTCCCCTCATGGTTTAATGATATTTTCATACTGTAGCTGCAGCACAAACACTATAAACGGATGCAGCAGTGTCTGCGGGAAAAATGGCAACTTCAACACTTTGACGTTAATAAAAGCAAATTTGTGCAATAAAGGTGTAACTGCAAACGACGGGGCGATTTGCACTCAGCAGTAAACTTTAAGCCCGTGGCACCGGTTGGCACTGATATTAGCTTATGGTGTAGTAGTATTGGTACACACAAAATGGTCACACACACACACACACTCACACACACGGGGGGGGGAATTTGCAGATTTAAGAGGAATGAATTGGTGTCATCTCATCCACAGGGAAGAATCACATAAGTGCTCTTTCACTAATGGGAATCCAATTCACAACAAATTAAACGAGGATCATTGATGATGAGACCTCAAATATTTCAGCTACAAATAACGATGCTGACAGTGAGTGGGTGATGAACACTCTCGCTGTGTCCTGATCCTGTTATGTACCTGTATTTCTCTCTCTCTCTCCTGTGTATTGGTGTGTCTTCACTTTATCAAGAGTTTTCCCTCTCAGCCAATCAGACGCTCGTCCATCCTCAGATCCCCACAGCTGTTTCCCTGTTGCCTCATCTACACAACCCACTGTCATGTACTCATCACTTGCTTTTGTAAATATCCTCCCCCGTTTCTCCGAGTTGTTCCGTGGTTGAGGTGCGTCATGGGCCTTGTTATTGTTTCCTGTTTCGGTTGCGTGGATTTTGCCTCAGCCCTTGTGTACCCCTTACTGTGGGTATGTCCGTTTTGGGTTTGCTTTTTGTGTATTGATCTGCAACATTATGCAACAACACCACATTGTGTCTGTTGCCATAACAACCAGCAGCGGGAAAGGGGCTCGTATCCATGGGAATGTGCACATGTTACAGCTACACCGCAATTGGTTTCTTTGAGGCTTCTGGCAGCAAATAGCCCTGACCTTTCACCTCATTCATAGTGCCTCTTTAAGATCAACCACCGTGTCACAGGAACCACTGATGCTGAATTAATTAGGCACAAGACAAAGAACAAATCTAATAATTTAACAAACAGCTTTAGTTTAGATAAATATTGATTTTTTTTTTTCTATTTAATTATTTGTTACTAAAAGTGGCCGATTTCAGACTTGTGTAGACAGTTGGTGATTTTGCAGAACTTTTAGTGCCAATTAAAGCAGCTTGAATTGATTTTTAAAAGCTTATCTAACTTTTAATTTCACACCTTTGTATTCAAAAACAACAACCTGCCATATTAACGAAATTCATTTGTTCATTTGTTGAGTGGGCAGGTTGCATTACAGCCACTGTGGAATTGTTTTGATATACCTGTGCATATATGTGTGTGTTACTACCTTTTTTTTTCTTTATCGTCTCAAGAGTGTGTAGGCCACAGCAACCACATCAATACAGAATAATGAGGGCTTGCCTCTGTGTGTGATCTAATGTATGTGTGTGTGTGTGTGTGTGTGTGTGAGACATTGTGACATCTTGTTTATTTTGACGTGATAAGTGTTGTTACATTGAGAAACAAAGACAGTATTGGATCCACAGTTACTGAATTTAGATATTAATTATTGATCTGAGAGCACCTATTTACTTGTATTTTCATGTATTTAATTTCTACCTTTTTACATCGGAAGGAAGCTCAAACAGTAGAACAATATAGAAACAAAAACAAATGTAGATCAATGACATTTTATTATATAGTGTGGGAGAAAAGCTAACCTGATGCCTGCAGGCTTCCATGTTTTTATTCCTTCAGATTTTTCGCTTATCCAACAAAATCCTAGTCGGGGGGCCTACATACAGCCAGAACGATACAAATAAGAGTAATGCTATAGATCAGAACTGGTTCAGGCTCGAGCTAGGCGTCAAACAAGACTAATATATACAGAGGGAAAAAGAAAAAATGAATGCGGGGAAATGTGGACGAGCGTGCATGTGTGCTCGCTCGTTTGCAAAAATGTGTACATGCCCTCAAAAGAGAGGCGCTGATGGAAACAGTGAGCAGAAAATGTATCACCTGTCTGATGCAGAATAAAACAAAGCCGCGCTGTCACTTAGAGGATGTTCCATTTGAAGTCATTTATTGCTCACTGAGTCTATAAGCTGAAGATGTTTACTGATCCATTGGGATCGGTGGGGGGGGGCTTAATGAGTGTGTGCGGATGTGCGACTGCAAGTGTTTTTGCATGTGCATGTTCACAGAATGAATCCACAATCCTCAGATCAAAACGCATTACATTGCACTCTGAATAAAAAAGAACGGTCCAATCATTGTGTAACGTGCTGCTGTGTCATGGACGAGCGTGATGTTTTGATGGACTGAGTTAGCCCGCAGCTATCCCCCGTTTAGATGCGTGGAAAGCGGCTGTCTTTGATCACTAATATTAGCTAATGCTACAACAAGGAGAACCAAAGCGGAGGCCTCGGGCACATTCATCCCTCAGCAGACCTCAGTCTCCACAATCCCTCTGAGGGACTGGATGTTACGCACGTGGAGTTGTGTGTTCTAGCGGTAAACGACTCTCGTGATGTGGAGTGTCGGCTTAATTGTCCTTGTACAAAAGCTCAATCACATTAATGTTTCACCACCTCGCCGCCTCCACTCACCAAAGGTCAGTATACTCAAAGAGATCAATGGAGAGTCCTGATGTCAGTACACGGCAGTAACAGCGCTTCTTGCGGTCATTAAATATTCCCCGAGTATGAAAGATTCATCGTGGCACTGTAGTCACTAAAGATGCAATAATCCGGTTTTATGTATGGACTGGAGTTGCCGATCATTACATCAGTCAACGCCGCGGGCCGTGTCCATACTCTGATGACATCAAACAGAACTGACATCACTGCTGCAGGATATGAGGAAAGTCTCGGTCTTGGTTTTGGATGACACTTGGAGCTGTATGCCAGGTGTGGTGTTTGGCTAGCGAAGAAAATTGATTTGCCCTGTGCCGGGTCAGTATTTGATCACTGACTGGGCACAGTAGGAACAACACCACAGAACAAGTATTCCCAAGTGTGTATAAATTGATTATCTCCCCACAAATAGGTTTAGGTTTTACATTTGTCCCACACACTTCACACAAGCGATTTTTGCGGATTGCTCTGTTGTCCTCTTGTGTTTCCGTAGCGGGCATTGTGTTTGTGCTCTTGGTGTCCACTTGTCTTGACCTCTTGGATACATTCAGCCGTGAGTGTTGTTTCTGAATCGTCCGGCGGCGTTGAAAGTGATGGCGCTGACGTTTTTCTACTCTGAAAATTACTGACCTCGCTCAGCGTGTTGTCAGCACTTACAGCTGTGCACTTAAAATGGACAATCAATAATTGCTTCCTCTTTTCTTTCTTTCTTTCCATCTCACCCCTCCACTCTGTTCCGCGCTCCCGTCCCTCTCCCGTAGGCATCATCTCAATGGGTGAGTCCCATTGATCCAGTCATCCCTAACGACCCCTCCATTCCTCACCCTCACCCTGCTCTCCTAGCTGAACGCTGGTCCCGACCGCTACCACGACCACCATGACGTCCACCCACCTGCTGCTGGATGTGGCCGACCCGGGCCTGAGGTGCGACCAGGAGATAGAGAGGAGATACGAGATCGTGCCATCGGTGGTCTGCTCAATGTGCTGCCTCTTTGGAATCATCTACTGCTTCTTTGGTAAGTGATTACGAGGTCAAAGCTGAAGTGAGGTTGATGATTCATTTGGGACAAGCCTGTCGTCAAGAACAGATTTATCCTGCTCCAGTCGTTACCAGGTCAGATAAATAAAATGATGGATTTCAGCATGTCAGATAACTAAGAGGTTTATTCCACAGTAATCACTGCTGACAAAATATTATGCTGCTTATTATACTGCCACCTATTACACAGAGAAGCTAAAATTTTAATGAATTAATTACTCATTACAAGCTTCTGCAGAGCCATTACTCAATGCTAGCCTAATGTTTGTGTTGCTGCAGAAACAACTGCAGCAGTGTTAAGAAACCACTGGTTAGCTGTGCAGTGGTAGCCTGGTTTGAGTTAAAGTTAAAGTGAACTTTTCCATTAATTTTGTAATGCAGTTCAGAGAATGGAACATCTTTCTGGATGTTTATGTTCATGTTTTGTTTGAGAAACTGTCAACCCCTCTTTTCCATTAATGAGAAGAAGGCAATGCTAGACTGTAGCTAGCTAGGAATCCTGGCAATTCTTGGCATAGTAATGCTAAGTGGCTAGTTTATGTGAAACAGTTCCTTCGAAGACCAGTCGGTTATCAACTTTGACAATGTTTTCATTGATCTGCTCGAACTGTACATTATCCATACAATAATAATTTGTTAACCGTGCTACGATTTTGTGGAGATCAGTATTTCTCCTTCGCACGGCACGCAGGGACATGAAAGATAGCAGTTATGGAACAGAATTGGTGTTTTTTTGTAAAAAACATTTTTTGATTATGTTATCATTGCAAGGTACAGAATTAGTCATTAGAGAACACTAATGTAGAACACAAGCCATGAAAGAGGCTCCAGAGAGATGGGTGTGTTTATCGCTTCATTAGCTTTTGCATCCCCGGGTAACAAAGATGTAGAATTAGAGTCTGGGCATTTAAGAGTTCATCAGCTGTGTGCTGGCGACATTAACAACAGACGCTGTCTGATGGCCTTGAGAGGAGTGTAAAATGTCGCCATAACTTCTGCAACTGATCGATGTGATGTTTATTATTTTCTGGTCCTCTCCATTAACTGATGTATTGTGTTATTGCCTGAGGACCAAGGCACAATGTTTCTCTTGTTTATTGACAATCCGAGTCAGTTGTAGACCCTCATCATTCAGCAGATTCAGCAGTTTTTCCATTTTCTGTCTCAGTTTGGATTAAATCCTATAAACCTTGGGTCCTTCAGTCTTGATTGCCCTCTCAAATCTCTGCTATCATTCCCTCTGATAGAAGACATAAAGAGTTTGGAATGGGAACTGCCCGCAGACATCTAATCTGCCGCTTATTACAGTGCTTCTCAGCCCTGATCCTCCAAGGACACCAGCACTGCTTATTTTGTCCTCTCTCCCTGCTCTACCAACACCTGATGAGCTCGAAGCAGGTGTGTTTAGCCAATCAGTATCAAGCAAGAGTTCTTGAGCAAATGGAGGTTTCAGATGTGAATAAAATGGAGAGCAGAGCAATTTGCACATGCTACACAACGTCTGTTTCTTTTGATTGCAGAAGTGTGTCTGCACATATTAGACTTTAGAATTAATTGAAAACAAGAGTCAGCCTGGGCAGTTTGAGCGAACCACGAACAAACTCTCCTCACTCCTTTGTTCTCCTTTGTTACTGTGTTCTGGATCGCCGGCTGCACTGTTAGAGAGGCCTGTGAATGCACAACAAGTGGTTAGGACTCAACCTAATGAGTTTGGATGTAACGTCATTACAGCGAAGAGAA
Source organism: Brotula barbata (assembly GCA_900303265.1). Classification (NCBI taxonomy): domain Eukaryota; kingdom Metazoa; phylum Chordata; class Actinopteri; order Ophidiiformes; family Ophidiidae; genus Brotula; species Brotula barbata. The sequence goes on along the minus strand of OMNV01026330.1, from coordinate 6,001 downwards.
ACCGCTAAATAATTTACAGTAAGTGGGAGATGTGTTGAAATGGCCTGAAGCATCAGCGTTTGGTTTACTATGAAATTATTTATAATAGAAGTTGTGATGGTATGTGGTAAACCTTCATCGTAAAAGAATGCCTTTTTATCCGGAATGTTTTTGAAAAAGTATGAATTGTGTTCTTTTTATAGACTCTGTTCTGCCCAGGGGCATGTGCATTATTTTTGCAGCACAAACTACTATGGATTTCTTTCTTGCTGATAAGTGATCCAACATTTTAAGTAAAAAGCAGGTAGAAATATTTGCCCCATAGAATCCTCGCAGTCACCTGCAGTTATTATGTGCATATCTAAATGTCATTTAATTGGATCATATGTTAAACAGTTGACACTTTATGTCATATTGGCCACGCCTACTGGAGCTGAGCAGCCACTTACAGTAAAATCCATCTATTGTCTATTCCTGCTTATCCTGTTGAGATTCACAGGACAGCTGGAGCTTATCCTAGCAGCCAAGAGCCAAGAGACACGGTACATCCTGGACAGGTCACCAGTCTATCACATGGCTAACACACAGAGAAACACCTCAATCACGCTCCCATTCATAGCTACGGTCAATTTATATTCAAGTTCCAATTCACCTAAACACGGAAAGGCTTTTTCTTGACTTCAGGATCATCTGTGTAACTGTGATATTTATCAGTCTGGTCACGGTTGAGTGTCAATCTTGATGACTAGCAGACAAACACAGAGCATAAACAGCAGCATGATCTCGTTCGACAAACTAAACACAGAATGATTTCTGCCTCTGAGACCAAATTAAATCACCTTCTTATAAACAGGAAGTAATGCCTGTTTTATTCCACATAATCCCACTGTCACGTCTCAAGGATGGAGTATAAAAATCTGATTTTTCTGGCGGGTTTAGCTCCAGCTTTGTCTCATGATGTAAAGGTCGGCTGTCATTTATCTGAAACGAAAACACAAGTTTCTACAGAAATGATGAGTGATGTTCCAGGAACAATGAATGAGCCAAGATACCAGACGGGAAATGAGGAGAGAGGGGTGATGAATAAACCAGAGTGAGTGATGGGGTGGAAAGATGGATGCGGGCGAAGTATGCAGAGTGTAAAGGAATAGAAATCATTGAAAGGGTGACATGAAGTAAAGGAGGGATCAGGGAGAGGAGAGTAGATCTTCTGTAATTACCTCTGCTAATGAGGCTGTTTTTAAACTGTGTTTGCTTCTGAGATTGTTTGCAGCAACTCTCAAACATTTATGAGATTATAAGCAGATTCCGTATTTTTAGCGAACTGAGAGATGACCTAGGTTCTTGTAACAAAACCTATTTTTATTATAGATATTTCTGTCTCCTCAGATCAATGGAGACACGTTTTCATAAGCTTATTTTGTCCTAGGTAGAGGTACATTGTAGAGTTTGCCTAATATTTTACCCCTTGAACACTGGCAAATAGATTGGCAATTGTATATACTATACAGGGTTAAATACAGGACTTTGGATACTGTAGTGGACCTTTTCATATTAATAACTGATTATAACATGTAGAAAAATACCAAAAAACTCATCATTTCTAGTATTATGATCCTAAATCCTAAAATCCATCATAAAGCCTAATTTTATAAAGCTGTGGCACTTTTCTTTTCTCTCTAAAAGCTCTTTGTTCTCGAATTGCTATGTATCATTTTCTCTCTAAATCATCCTGTTCCTATTGGTATATTTGGAAACTTGGCACGTTTGACAAGAAATTCAAATAATAGTCCAGTGTTTGTAAAGATGGGTCCAGAGTCGAAGAAGTTAATAGTAATGAATGAATAAATAAATAGATAAAAGCAACGGAAACTAAGCAGCGGCCATGAATAATGGATTCATTTATTTATTGTTGTTTATGTATTCTTTTATTTATTTATGAGACTCTCTTGATAAAATAATAATGGCTGTTGACCAAACAAATGTGCAAATATCTATAGAGTAAATTATAGCATGTCAAACTCATGACTCCCATTCAGTCAGACGCTCGGCCTGTTATAGTGAAAGTACTTCAAAGGTACTTTCGCTATAAGCGCGTGCTTTCTATGTAAGAACAAAGAGAATGACATTATCTGAGAAAACACAGGTCCGAGTGGAAAAGCGGTGGGTTGCGAGGCCTGATGGGCTGTGTCAAATAAATGTGGTAGAAAGACCAAGGAGGAGCATGGACGATGCTTTGGATGAAAGGTGGGCTCAGCTGTGCAAAGCTTGATTACACCGAGATAACAATCTGATGCGGGTTTCCCTGGAGACCAAGTCCAGACAAAGACAAAGAGAACAATGCAGAACAAAGACGAGCGGAAATTTAGTGAATAAAACTGTTGATAATTATAGCTGTTGCTGTGTTACGCCATAACTTTGCAGTGTCTTGGAGTGAAGATAACCAGATAATGAAATATATGAAAGTACAGGGGCAATCAAAGAAACGGAGAAACATCTTATCTTCCTTTCAGCATGCTCAAGAGATATATTTGTAATAGAAAAAAGAGTTTAACTCTGTTTCCTAGCCTGTGTGTTTTCCAGTGGAGAGAGGCAGCTGTTTGAAGTTTTTTCTGCAAATGCTGTGATTAATTAAATAAAGCCTGCGTGCACTGCATCTTCCAGAGAGAAGGACCACCTCGCTGCTTTCTCCGTTCCCCCTTATATATAAGAATAAACCCTATGAAATATTAAAGCTCCATGTATAACTGTTGATATTTTAATATAATGTCTACATTCATATTTAATGTCGATGTAATGTATATGACGTTTAGGCGAATTCGTGCAGCCCTGTTTCTGTCTGTCGTTCAGTGTTGCTGTTTCTACCAGTGGAGTGTTAATTAATTCAAGCACCAAGTTAAGTCCGGGGTGAACGGGTTATTGATCACTATATATCTTCTTTAATCACTGTTCAGTGTGTGTGTATGTGTGTGTGTGTGCGTGTGGCCAGGCTGTCAGTGTTAGAGGAACATGGACCGTTCATTTGCCATTTTCTGTGCGTATCATCTTCATCTTCATTCATTTTGAATTCGACTTTATCTGCGCCTTTATCTTCGCCCGGCTGTGTGTGTTCGCTCTGTGTGTGTACACTCTGAGTTAGTGTTTGTGTGTTTACGATGGACTGACTCACTCCTATTTCCCGTCTCTTCTGCAGGCTACCGATGCTTCAAGGCTGTGTTGTTCCTGACAGGCTTAATGTTTGGTTCTGTGGTCATCTTCATGCTGTGCTACAAAGAGAGAGTCATGGACACTCAGCTGAGTGTGGAGGCCTCAGTGGGCATCGGTCTGGGCATTGGGACTCTGTGCGGCCTGGTTACCATGCTGGTTCGCAGCGTGGGACTGTTTATGGTGGGCCTACTGCTGGGCCTGCTGGTTGGAGTGGCATCACTGGTGGTGAGGACACATCGCAGAGCGGTGCACAAACAGAGTGTCGGACGGATTGAGAGAAATAATGTGTGTTGGCTCTCTAACCTGGAGTCAAATGAGAAGATCAATGTTTATTAAATCAGGTTTCACCTAATCAATCATATGTCAAATTGAGTCTTGGATCAGTAAATTTCATGTGAGCTGTAACATTGTAAATATGGTAACAGATCAAATCAATTAGAACAACACATAAATAACCACCTGTTCTTCATCCTTGCTGTACTGGATCATTCACCTGAACCGATAATATTCCTCCACCACAATACAATATGATGTGTTTCGTTGTCAGATTTATGAGAATTCCTCACTCACGTGGTTTAAAAACTAACTGCCAATGTAAAATGTCTCTCAGGTCATGGAGGAATTCTACCACCCCAAGACTGTGTGGGTTCCTCTGGGTGTTCTCTTGGGCTCTGGAACACTGTTTGCCGTCCTCACCCTGCAGTGGCAGCGCTGCTTCGTCACCTTGTCGACCGCAACCTTCGGCTCGGCCATCATCACTGTCACTGTGGATTACTTCATAGAGCTGTTCGCCTTGGTGCACTACGTTTATGAGAGACTCAAGGTAGGCAGACGAATTGTGTAAGGGTTTTTTTTTTCCATCAAAAGTTTCAAGGTGAGCAAAAGTAGGTGTCGAGGTGTGTGTGTTTTGTTTGTTTGTGGGAGAGGGAAACAGTGCATTTATAGAACAATACAATGCATAAAACCTTTATTTTTAATGTCTGACCTTGATACGCTGTCAACAAAACATTGCTCTGAGCTGGACTTGTGCTCAGGATACCAAGAAAAGGAAGTGACGAAGGCCTAAGAGCCCTGGAGGAGTCAAATGGAATTTCAAGAGGAAATGTACCAAAACTGATACATCATCCACATTAGGAGCATCATAGTCATACCTAATTCTTCTGTGCCTTTAATTGGGAGAAAACAAGAAAGTCACTTGCTGTCTTGTGGGAAAAAATCATCCCGATAGAGACGTTTGCCAGCAGGATTACTCAAAAGTCTGTGACCGAAGAAACTTGGTGGTCCAGACATGATCCAGAGAAGAAACCTATAAATTTTGGTACTGATCATCCTTGTGGCAGTGCTTTTAAACCCTAAATCATTGCAACTAAATTCTTGTTTCCCTGTATTCCTCAGGTGTATCAATCCACATCAATCCATAGAGGCCACGCCCACTTCTGCTATTTTGAATTCTACCTTCGTTTTTTTTTTTTCTCCTCCTATGATTTTCAGTCAGCTGTCAGAGTAAAATGGAGTTAGATTGTCGGTCTTTGTGTTCTATATCCCTTGCTGTTTAGCTGTAATTGGCTGCCAAGGTTCAGTGGGCTTGGCTCATTCTTCAAAAACGGCTCTGTCTCCTGAATAAATGAGTCTGTGGTTTGTCATCATTGTGAGATGGAGCCATAATTGAAGTGAATTGGACTGTTGGGCTTTGGCAGAGGTATGCACTTTGCATATTTCTAGGTTTGAATAAAAATGATTAAAACAACAGACAGTGGGCTTGATTATTTATGTGATTATTTTATATATTGTAGCACGAATACATAATGTAATGAACTAATGGTTTAGAAGCTTATTATTCATATTGGGTTCAATGTTAACACAGAATTATTAATCTTCTCAATGTAGTGTGTTCCGAATAAAGTATGAAAGCAAAATATTAGAGAAAATGCGGATGTTTTTAGAAACGTAAGAAAGCCGCAGTACTAAATGTGGCGTGTATTATTATAGTTTTTTGACTAAATATAGTCCAGAAATAAACTCAAGTACAACAGGAAGTAGTGTCAGGCGTAACTGGAGTTCTACATCTTTTCATTGCAATAAAGCACTGTGGGAAATGTGTTAAAAAAGTTAAATTAGAAGAACAACTTTATTTCATTGTAATCTTTGCAGGTGGCACCAAAGCGGCCCGTGTGCTGGTTTACTTGGACCATCTTGGGGGTGTGGCCTGTGCTGGCCTTCCTCGGAGTGCTGATCCAATGCAAAGTCACTGCAGAGGGATTTTCTCACACAGAAGGTGAGCGATTGTTGGTCAACAACTCCATATAAACATTTATGCTGTGGATGGAGAACCTTGTACATCATGCATGACCATATATAGTCTCTCACATACACACACACACACACTGTACACAAATACAGAAATGGACAGAATTATACTCACTCTTACAGTAACTGCATCATAACTGGAGCACATTCTGTGTATCAGTAGGTGAGTCACACACCCACGCACACACATTCCCAAACTTGTACATTGCTCAAGCTGTTCGCAGGAGTCACACACAGCTCCGAATAAGAGGATAAAATTGTATCCTGCCGTGGCTTCAAGTCAGTGTGGACTCAGGAGGCTTCATAGTTATGAAAAGTGTGCACAGTGTGTGTGTGTGTCTGGAAAAAAAAGTAGATATAATTAAAAACTGCCTGACCTGCTGCCGACCGTAACTCTGGTTTATGCATCTGCTGCAGAGTTAAAGCTCAATATTAGCGACTATAATCCACAAACTGACGCATCGTTTTTCTGATGACGTGAAAGTACAGTTGAAAGAGCAAAGGGGGG
>OMNV01026329.1:0-11651 GCA_900303265.1 Brotula barbata | reverse complement strand
TCGCTCTATGAGTGAGTTTGGGGTTAATCCTCATGAATATGTGACTTTGTCTGCATGAATAAATAACAAAATAGAATAAACCTGTTCGCGGGGTAATTGAGGTGCTGTGCCACTAATAAATGAGAACACAATTCATAAATGGGATTTTTTTTTTATTCCCATCAATGACGGAGACCCCCGGTGATTTATGTGGAATGAAGGCCCTCGCTGAAACCGCCGCCGGAGGAGCGAACGCCACTCTGCTGCTCACGAGCCCACTTGTTGGACACCAATCCTCCTCCACGATGGGCGTAGTTACTCATACATTCCAAAAGTGTCCACCGTGTACGTTCCATCTGTGACAGAGACACGTTTGTATCATTGTCACGGCTGAGGGAGGAGCAGCGGCGCCTGCGTGTGGAGCTGTGGCTCCTTTGCTTATCTTATTGATTACTTTGTCATATTTACACCATACATCATCCAAGGAGGCTATCTTTTCATCACCACTGTCTTCAGTTTTGGTTGTGATCCAAGTGCATATTCCAGGATTTTTTTTTTACACCATTTCTGTACTTTTGGAGGCTGTTTTTGTTTAAATAACAGCCGTTCCCTCGTATAAAATGACAGGAGTGGCCTTTGCGTGTACAGACACGTTAATGGATGCCCCCTTTTTGTTTGTTTTGCGACTCCAACGCAACAAAATTTCAGCATTTCTGCGAGTCGCTATAAACAGTTTAATCTCATCCTCACATAAAAACGACGCCGTGGAGTTCCGTTTGGTTTTACGATCTCGGCTTTCGCGTTTCTGATGTAGAATCCCAAACATTTGACTTCTCGCTTGACTCTGCATTTCTTCGCTGGCTTTTGGTTCCCATGAAAAATATTCCACATTCATCATATTTTAACTAATAATGAACTTTGGCAGGCCTTTTTCTGGAAAATTCCGGCCTTGTGGTCTACAAATTGTGAAACTGTCCCCGTGAGATGAATGTCAGACGAATTCCTTACATCACGTTGGTCTTAGTTACGTATCCTGTTCTAAAGCTGTCACAGTGTGTGTGTGTGTGTGTGTCAGCGTTACTGAAGCTCTTTGTTTTCTAATACGTCTTTACAACAAAGGCCATTTTGCATTTGCCGAGGGACTGACAGAACAATTTGTTCCTTCTTTAAGACAGAACACAGTGATATATGATAGCTTCTATCTTGGGAGACAAGTGTTATATTGGCCCATAATTTGGGAAACATTTACAGTAACAGCAAAAACACACATCTTTTTATGATACTTATCTCCCAAGATCTGATGACAGAGGCCGCCTTGGGATTAAGATAATCAAACTCAGATAGAGCACTTCTTGCTTTTAGCCCTTCGTTTACCTCCGCCGTACTCCTCTCCGGTGTTCGATATCCCACCAAAGCCAGCCTGGAGATGTGCATTGATTTTGGTGGGGTCCTCTTCACCAGTCCTGCCCCTCACGCCCAGTGTTTGACCCACTTATTTTCTCATCTTTCCCTGTACCCTCATGAGAGTTATGCTTGCACACTGCTTTTCCCATTACAAAGTGGATGCAGGCCAAGTACCACAGCAATGCACAGCGCTCTGTCCATCCCCCCTCTCACTCTCTCTCTCTCTCTCTCTCTCTGCACACACACACTCTATTTGAATGAGTTAGGTGATACCAGCTCAGTTAGCCAACATGATAAATCACCAGACAAATTGACATATATGCCACAGGAGGGACCATCTATAAAGGAGGAGAACACTGCATGCACTTTCAGGATTTCAGCAATGATGAGTATCGACAAAACATAGAATTTAAACTAAAACCGGGGCTTTCTGCCCGCACACAATCGGCAATTGAATAACATTTACATGATATATCTGCAACTGGAACCGCTTTTGATTAGACATGTTAGTAAAGGACGAGTGATCAATAAGTTCATTATTGTTTTATACATCAGTAATAAGCCCTTAATAAGGGATGCAGCCTTTAGGTGAATCAATGTGGAGTGATGGTGGATTTCTCACTGTATGATGAACCATCATATCTGCAGTTATAAATCTTGGTAAGTCATTAATAAAGAGGTTTTTTCCCTACAATAATCCATCCAGTCAGCAGTTGTAAATGTCACTTGTTAATATATGGACTTTGGTGCAGATGCTCTGCAGCTCTTTTCCATAAGTGGTCAAATTGTCCGTGTCAGTCTTAACGATTTGAAGGGATAAAAACCTCTGCTTGATGAGGATATGGGCCACATACGTATGAAGGATCCTCACCAGGTACGCACGTGAGGTGACGAGGAGCCAGGGTCACTCTGTCCGCGGCGACAAACATCTTCATCTGCAATCGATGTATTCATCCTCCAAAGAGCTGTTGGATAATCCACTGATCTATGACTCAGGAAGAATTTAGTTCTTGTAGGATAAATACCTGGTTCGCATAACTATGTATCTTTTAGATTATTATTGTTATTACTACTATTGTTACAATAGATTAGTACTCCTGGAATGTAGTCAATAAACAAACAAATGAAAGAAACAGCCAAGTCAGGATTATATAATAATAATAATAATAATAATAATAATAATAATAATAATAATAATAATAATAATAATAATAATAATAACAATAGATTTTCCTCTAGATGCTCTGGTGTTCCTGTAGATTCTCTGTTGTTCCTGTAGAAGTTCTGGTTTTCTTCTAGATACTCTGTTGTTCTTGTAGATGCTCTGGTTTTCTTCTAGATACTCTGTTTTCCTCTAGATGCTCTGGTTTTCCTGTAGATGCTCTGTTTTCCTGTAGATGCTCTGTTTTCCTCTAGATGCTCTTATTTTCCTCTTTATGCTCTGTTTTCCTTTAGATGTTCTTGTTTTCCCTGTAGATGCTCTGGTTTTCCCTGTAGATGCTCTGGTTTTCCCTCTAGATGCTCTGTTTGTTCTTATTTTCCAGAGCTTTAGTGAGGAAATTCAATTTTCTAGTCAATGATTTTACAACATGGCAAACAATAATATCTTCAGATTTGTTTTGATTTTCATGTCACAGACAAATCCTACTTTAAGATAACAGCAGAGATTTTAAGCTCCTGGATCCATTAGTGCAAAGCTAGTGACTCAGTCGGTGACCTCATTTGTACAAATGCAGGTTTAGCTGGATTGTACCTTGTCAAAAGTCACCCAGATGTATATCCTGTCCTTTTTTCTTTTTTTTATTAATCTGATACTTGCTCACACAGAGAGGAGAAGTCCAGGGGAAGGCACGAAGGCTGCAGACTCTAAGTCTGGCTTTTTAGAGGGATGCATCGTATTTCTTAACAGAGTTGAAAGCAGGCTTGAGGCAGGTCTGTGGAGATCTTCCTTCCTTTCCCGGATTATCATATTTAAGCAGCTTCCTCGGAGCATTGCGAACGAGCATTACGAGCACCAAGGTTGAAAATAAATATTATCAATTTAGCTATTTCACCAATTTACTTCCTTTCAAATTATTTCCGAATTTGCTCCCCCTCGTTCATGCTCGTCGGGGCTCATTAGATCCCACAAAGCATCGTGAGCTTCACCGTACTGTGTTCTCACTTGGACACATTTTATTCTCCTTGACACCTTGCAATTATATCCAAGAACTGTCATCAAAATCACGCAGAGACTTTCTTGTCGTCTTGATTTGTCTTTATTAATAATAAGGGAACAGTCAAAGCCAGTGCTGCGAGGTGCAAAACACTACATATTTCTATTTGCCGTATAAAGCTTCAATATTGAGAGAGGAAGCTGACGTCCCGTGCTCGCGGGGCAGCAGGAAGACTTTTCTTTCAGAGAGAATGTCAGCGATCTCTCCGTGGATTTCACAGCAAATATCACAGAGACATTCCACTTTATTGTTTTATGCAATTGATATCCATGGAGTGATAATATGCAACACAGTGAATCCTTAAGCGCGAGAGGCAGTTTTACCCCGACGCTGATGTTTCTGTATCACCATCCGTCCTCCGTAGCATCCGAGCTACAGGGCGTCCACGGTGTGCGATGTTCCGCCCACTGTGTCCAGGTCGTAACATTAAGACAAAGACGAGGCTAAATGGGAACAGCTGGAGGATTTGAATTTGTATGGGTACCTCTCTCTGATCTTTTTTTTTTTCCACAGCGATACCATTTGCATTTTTCAGCACAGGCAGGATTTGAGTAAAGAGTGTGATTGCGCTCTTTGCTAGTTAAATGTTTAAAGAAGATATGCAATTTGAATTGCTGCAGAGCTCATCAATATGAAATTGGACCAGCGCGGGGGAAACAAAATGTAAAGAGGCAGCCGAAGCACTTACCGTGCCCAAATCCAACTCTCCGTTCCCCATCACAGCAGCACCTGGTGGATTTAAGGCAGAGAAAGAAAACCTGGGGCTGCTGCTCCATCGGACGATTCCACTCCACACTGACAGCTGAAACACTCCTGTTAACTCTTACCTGGGATTGCTTTTAAGAGAAAGACTTAACGATTAATATTTCATACCTTTTTGAAAACGTGCTCTCCCGTATAGATTGTCTGAAACCGATAAATAAAATGTTTTGAAAGCTCATCGATAACGGATCCGACGCTGTCAATCAATCGTTCGCCGCCGTCGACGGATACAATAAACGGTACAATTAACTAAGGTAATGCGGTCGACGTACTGCGGTATATCCACCTGGGAACATCTTCGCTGGGAATCACAGCTTGTTAGCTGTCACTCAAAAGGTGATCCAATAGAATTCATTAGGCTCCTGAAAGCCCACCCGTTGGTTTCTGCCACCAAATCCCGCTGTGCTTGAAATTCTGTCAGTGCAGCAGCAAATTATTAAATGTTATTTCTCATTCTCAAGGGTTGTCAGCAGCCTCGCAACAAATAGAATTTCCCAATGTAATAATGATACAAGAGGGAAGGGGAGAAACGGATAGGAGGTCGGAATCATACAAACAAACGACCGAGCGAGCCCGGGGCCCGGCCACGACCGCCGTATCTCACTCCGCTTAGGCCTCGGCGCGACCCCGATAACGAAGATATGTCCGAACGCAAACGTCCCCGGACGTGAAGAAATCATCTGTATGGGGGAGACGGTCCGAGTTCAATAGAGTTTCTGTCATCGGCTCCTGCAGCTGATAAAAGGCGCGAGGCAGCAGGGCGAGAAGGAGCCATTTGCAGCGTTGACACATTCCATCATGAATGACGTTAGCATACCTGAGCGCTGCGCTTTCTCTGCCTTCTGCATGCCCTCTGCGAGCAGGAGATGTGATGAATCAGGCTTTATGGGCCTTCAGAATGCCGGAGAGGCCAATCTGTGCAAATGGCTGTTAAAATCAGACATAACTTGACCGGGCCCTTTTAACAAGCTCCCAGCCATTCTCCATCCTCGGCGCGGGCTTCATATTCTGGAGCATACTTGGCCCTGATAACTTGTTTGCCGAGTTCCTGAATAACAACGCCACTCGCTACTCTAGGTTAGAGACAAAAGCAAATATTTCACACCGCAATTGGGTTGACGCTCGGCTCCGCTCGCCGCCTGGATTGTCGTCGCCGCTTCCAGTGATCGCAGTACAACAGCCTCTGATCCCGGCCTCAATTATGCTGGATTTTCCTAAAAAAAAAAAAAAAAAAACACTCTTCACTTCATTGGCTGCTGGCCATTACGCTGCGGCTTCTTCTCTTTGTTTTGTTTTGGGTTTTTTTGCCCTGAATTCTTCTTTCTAATAAAAAAGACAACTGAGATAGAGAGAGAGAGAGAGAGAGAGAGAGAGAGAGATAACGCTATCAAATGATACAACATCTTCCTTGGTGATTTGCGGCTGGAACAGGAGGATAAAATGATGTGCTATCTCATTGTTTCATTATCATCCGAGGATGATGAGTTAATCTCTTTGATGTTGTTTTCCTTTCATCATTAAAGCCCCCACACAGCTCTACAGGCGGCCAATATACATATATACACACACAAATCACAACGCTGGGAATAATAACAATCACCATCACACGTGAGTGTTATGAATGGACTTATTTCAGACGGCGAATTAGTTATTACTTATTGACGGCGGAGTGAAGAATCTTTTAATATTAGCGTCGTTAGAGCCCGACTCATTTGAATAATGCTTCAGTTTATTCTGTATCCAGGGGTTTTGTGTTTTGGTTAAGAATGTTGGTAATTTGCGGTTGATTGTTGCTTTTTGTGTTTTAGTTCAGCGGCGAACGCATCAAAAGTCTCACTATTTGGCAACCTAAGTGGTTTAAGACGACAGGACCTGGATCGTTTGTCACTGAGCGTCATCAGATATAGTTAGGATCTGTTTTTTTTTCATATTTCAGTTTTGTTTATCGACGTCTGTTAACAGTCAAGGACTCAGTGTGTGTGTGTGTGTGTGTGTGTTCACCTCTTAAACCCTGAGGTCATCACCAGTGGGTCCAGCTTCATAAAGATTTATTGTAAATTGAATTGAAATGCTCAAAGATGCCAAATATATCAGAGTGCAATCTGGGTAACCTGGAATAAGATAATACCCGACACGTCTAGATTAAAGGAAATCTGAAGAGAAATGATGTCATCGTAAAAGATATGGGTAACTGTCATGGATTTTAAGGTTTTCGTCATCATTTTTTTAGGTGGTCCTTATTATTAATGTGTTATTAATGGCTAAAGGCTTCTTCAATTGATCAAAACCTTGAAAGAGACTTTAACAGTTTACCAGAGTTTAAGTGGTTGTTGTCAGAATGTGTTTTGATTTTTTTTACTATAATTTGATTTATTTGTTGATATTCTTTTGTACCTCTTTTGCAATAGCACTTCAAATCCGATCCGTGCTTCCACGTCTCTGCTCGTGGTTTTCGTTTTGAAGGTCACTCCGGGGCAGCGTCTTTAAAAACGTCTCTTGATTTTGCCAATTTTGTCGCTTTGGTTGCCTATTTGAGCGGTGGCCGTATTGACCTCCTGTATTGATGAGGATGGATGGCAGCTGAGAGGAAGATGCATGAAGCAGTCACCGGGACATTTCAGGATATTATGAAGAGGGAGGTAGAAGTGTCGTTACTGTGGACGGATCCTTCCCGTTGGTGGTCAACCACAGATCAGCGAGGCGTGCCTCCAGACCTCCACGCCGTGGGGAAGCGTCACAGCCACGAGACAGTGACGCCGTCCGGCTGACTCGGCTCTAAGTAGGTCTGTGACGGAAACGGATACAATCTGGATGATTTGGGTGATTTTGAACTTTATGTCATGAGAAGAATGACAATTTGCTGTTATTTATTTATTTTTTTTTAATATATTAATTTGTCTGGTGATCATAGCCGCAGTAATCCATCATTAAATAGAACACTTGATAAACGTTAAAGTCTGCACCTCTAAATGAACCAAACATTCATATTTCTCTCATTTCTGTTGGTTTTCACTGCAGCCCGTTGATCCTTTGTCCTCATCCAGCCGCCGTATTCCATCTCACCACGTGTTTTTTTCCTATCTTATTCCATACGCTCCATACAATCCGACAAAAAAAAACATATTTTCCGTGCCCTAGTAAAGAACGCCGAGTCCACCAACGCTTTGGTATTTTGTATCAGGAGAATAGCAGAAATGATAAATGAATAGAGACTATTATTATTTTCGCTAATGCTCAAAACAAGTAACCTAATTAGCAAAGCAAAAGGCTACCGCGGTAAACCCTCCAGGCACAATCTGTACCAGCTGTCACCAAACGGGCGCTGAGTGCACTGGTTTCCAGTTTCTGAGCAAATCTCTGGCCTGCAATACTCACAAAGATAAGCAGAGGAGTGTTCACCTCCAGATCAAATGTGGACAGCAGAACACAGCAGGGCAGAGACGAGCAGATAAGACAGGGACCGCAGCAGTATATTTTTACTCATACATAATTAATATTCCCATAGCCTGAGTCAGTAACAGTCAATTAAAGCTGTAATTCTTCGTTCTCCACAGTGTTTAGGTTGTTAATGTACAGAATCCGTGCGGTGGAACACCACGGCCGACGTTTGTCAGACGGAGGGCTCAGTCTATTTACTGGAAACCAAACCCAGGCCCGTTTTGGATCGGTTATTCGGCGTCTCTCTGTTCCCCAAAAAACCTTAAATAACGAATCGATGTTCAGACGTCTGGCGTGCGTGAAACCGGGTTCGTAATCTGAGCGATCGCAGCAATCCATTTAAAAGGCTCAGGACTAAATGGATTAAAATCAGATTACCAGATTGAAGTCGGTGGTGCGTTTAAAGACGACGGCGCTGACACGGCGGAACATTTCCTAAAAAAAAAGAAGTCCTCGTAGTTCACGCTGCAGACGTCTGCCTGTTTATCGTAAATTGTGAAAACAAGACGGGCCGCTGTCACATAAATTGCGTTATATTTTATTTTGATACGGCATCATTATTTCTCATTCTCTCTCCAGTTTGACTGTTTACTTCCACCGTGACCTGCTTTGCTCCGGCGTCGTATTGAGGGCTTCTTGTAACAGCAACACACTCTTAATTTATTATTTTTATATGTCTATCATGTTGCCTTGACAACAGACTTGGCTAATGCACAGTGCAAAGGGCGCAAGTGTTAGAAATTGGCAAATAGAAAGGGGAGCCTGATGCACAAACATTGCAATACCACCTGGACTTGGCTGTCTGATGTCTCTTCACTCTGATCTTCCCTCGGAATATTTTGTTGATGTTGTGAAGTCACGTTTTCACATGGCTGTGCCTTGTGCGAGAGCGTGTGTGTGTGTGTGTCGGAGAGTCTGTGTGTGTGTGTGTTGCCAGTGGTATGGCAATCATAGGGAATAACACAGGTCCATGATTGCAGACTGCCCTTGAAAAAAAAAAAAAGAAGGAAAAAAAAAGTCTTTTCCCAGTTGAACTCAACACCGCCTGCAGCCTTCCTGACCAAACTTCATATTTTTGCTGTATACATTCAGCTATAGGGGGACGTGAAACATAAACAGCCAGATTAGCCTCTTGTGGTGCTGCGTTACAGGGGAAAAACAGGCACGATCACCGAGCGCCCCGATCACAAATGCAACGAGGTTCACAAAGTGGAGGCATGGACGTGACGCTTTTCTTCTAATTAGTAGAGTTATGTAAAAAAAAAAAAAGAAAAAGAAAAGTGTAAATAGTCCTCGGATAGCCACGTGTGATGGTGGAGGTATGGAATTAAAGGCTGGAGTGCGTTTTGTTTTGTTGTTTCCCGGGTTTACTGCAGTTTTTTTCCCTTCTTTTGAGCCGAAAGCCTCTCAGATGTGCTTTTTCTTCTTGTTAAATGTCACTGACAGATTTAGACATGAAAACCTAAGTTAGAAGTATCCAACCTGTCATACTGTATTTGTAAACAGCTTTGGTTTCCTCCTCCAAGCTTTGGGGAGAGGAGGTGAAGCCTGACAGCAGACAAGGGTTTTTAACAAACAACCCCCCATGCATACGTAATGCTGCCTTTGAAAAGGGCTCTCCGCTCCCTTTAAGGCCCAGCCTCCCCTCCAAGCGTCCGCCGGAGAAACGTAAGGACGCCGTCTGGAGCCGGAGAGGCGTCGGGGCTCTGGCGTGGCGTTTTTTTTTTTTTTTTTTTTTGGGGGGGTGGGGGGTGTTTTTTTTTTTTTTTTTTTTGCGTGACGGCAGGCGGACTTTTGTCACATTTGAATGATGTCGGTGGATGTGACCCGACACTGTGTGTGTTCATTGTTATTTATGTGACTGATGGCTTTTATTTACTCACAGAATGGAAGACGAGGCCTCGGGTTATTGGAGCAGCGCGGAGGTCAAATGATTCATAAAGCTGCGAGGGCGAAGACACGGCGCGGGCCAAAAATCAAAACACGGAGACGGTTACGGTCCCAACACGAACCAAAACCACCCCGGCTCTGGAAATCGGGCGCGCGTCGCTTTTAAAAGTCGATGCGGACAGGAAATAAGTGACCGCTCCCGAGTATTACCGTTCGCCGCTCCACTGCGTCGGGGGAGGGAGTGATTTAGTCTAATGAGATTACACCTCCCGAGGAATCGGCGCGCCCATGCAGAGTCAAAGTTTGTGGGAATAATCCATCTGCTGATGAATCGCCTCGGCGGGGTGAACTTTGGTGAGCCGGACAAACTTTGAACGTGATGCATGGGCTCCATCGGCCGCCGCACGCTGCGTCCGCGTGGCGTGGATATTGATTGATGCGGCCGAGCGGTACGATCGCTGTCCTACACAGCGGCAGACAAGGCCGATAGAAATCCTGTGGATTTTTATGTCTCAAGCAGGTTTAACTCATCAGCAGAATAGGAATCTGCCGGGGCCTGGGGGAGCTGGGCCGGGGATACATCAAGGGCAGGTGTGAAGAGACAGGCGACCCGTGGCCTTTGCCTCCCACTGCCTGACCTTGGAACGAGATTTCCGAGGCTTAAGTCCTCCTCACTGGATCAATTTGATGATGTATGGAGGGGCTGCGGGGGAAGCTTTGGTTAAGAGTTCGATATCTGATTATAAAGAGATGCAGGGGACCCGCCTCGCTTCCAGCTCTCATCTCCGCTTCCGTATTTTCGCACGATTCTGATCCATCTCGTCCACCCGACATGTTTTCTACCCCATTTAAATGTGTTTTTTTTAGCCGAATTAGCCAAAATTCCACTCGTACCACGTGAAGCATCAGTATTATTCCCATATTTGCGTTCCGTGGGCGTTTACCTGTAATACCGGAGCGTAATATGAAGATTCTTCGACATTCATCCAGCCGACATGTTTGCTTGTTTTTTGGAGCTCTCTGCGCATAATAATAAGTTTTTGCAGAGTAATCAAGTTATACAAAAACGTGGGTTGGTAAAGCATCCCTGCAAAACAATGAGCTAAACACGCTGTCTGTCGCAATACAAAGTGGAGCAATAACAACCGGGATGGAGTCAGAAACAAGTAACTCTGTTGTAAGCGCAGAAATACGATGGCAGGAGGGTTCGGGATGTCTTTATCAAATCTGACAGATTGTAAAAAAAAAAAAGGCTCAGTGAGTGTGAGTGTGAGTCTGAGTGTGTGTTTGTTTTTATTGTTGATTTGATCCATCAGTTGTATGAATCACCGGAGTGTTGTCATTGTATTCCTGTAGTGTTTCTCCACATAATAAAACTCCTGAAGCAGTCAGTTTGGAAATGAATTTTGCTGAATAGAATTTATCAGCGGTTTAATTACGCAAAAGGCTTTGCTGTCTTGAAACTTTATCACAGTTAACTTACGAGATCCTCCATCCTGCTGCAACGGGGGGAATGACTCGGAATGATCTCCGGAAAAAAAACAAAAGAAAAAAAAACAGGGTTTTTTTGTTTTTTTTTGATCATGGCTTACTCCACAGCGTGCGCTTTCTTTTGTATGCAAACACACGCAGAGACGCACAAACACCCAAGGAGAAAAAATTGAGATTTTGGTCACAGTGCACTTTGGCAACCTTTCAGTGTGTGGCAGAGATCAAGCATGGCTTACTTGTCAAATCAAAATCTGAATGCGCTGTTGAACCAGAAGCAAGAAGACATCTGTTCAAGGTCTGAAAATCTTCCCTTCTGTGTGACTGCGCCTGTGTGTGTGTGTGTGTGTGTGTGTGTGTGTGTGTGTGTGTGTGTGAGTGTGTGTATGTGTGTGTGTGTGAAGTTGTAAATATGACCAATTTCTGCTCGGATAATTCCAATCCTGCCCTTGTCTTTCAAACGTGGGGTACATG
>OMNV01026328.1:0-10015 GCA_900303265.1 Brotula barbata | reverse complement strand
AAAATACCACAACAAGTCAAGGAGACAGGGGAGAGAGAGAGAGAGAGAGAGAGAGAGAGAGAGAGCGCGCGAGAGAGAAAGAAGAACAAATAAAGTTGTCCTCAGGGTAGCACAGCGATGTTATTTTCATTGTTTAAATATTACAGTTGTTGGTGAACTCACTTGTCTCTTGGCATATATTAGTTTGTTTTAGCAATTCAAAACCTGTAAAATAATGAAGCCCGAGGATGATAAACGTTCACACACAAGCACTTATCAACATCATGCTGCACATACACAAGCAGCATGAAATATTCATCCCTCTACATTTGAGAGGCTTTTCATTTTGGAACTGCACTTTCCTATAATAGTGGGGCTCTCATTAGAGTGTTACCTCTGCCAAGGATGCACAAGCACGGATAAAATGAGTCCTCATCCAGTAATACACGAGCCCTCAGAGAGAGAGAGGGAGAGAGAGAGAGAGAGAGAGGAGAGAGAGAGCGAGAGAGAGCGAGAGAGAGAGAGAGGGAGCTACAATAACAACTGGACTTCATTACTTTATGCCTTGTGAGATTGTGTCTTTTTTGGCTCGATTTGGACCAGATTATGCTGAAATAAGCATGTTTTTTTTTCTCCATTTCAGTGTGGTGTATTTACATAGAAACAGAAAAAAATTTGGACATATATGAAAACAAAAAATCGAATTTCCATTATAACCTACAAGTAAAAGCAATAATGAACATTCTCATTCTGACATGCCTGGCAAAACTAAATGCTACATTTAAGAAAACGTATAAAGTGAGTATATAGTATACTATAATATAAGTATTTATATCAAATACATTGCCGGCCCAAATAACAGGTGCATAACAAGTTGCATGATAATGTTATAAATGGTAGAACGGCAAAGTAAATATCCATTTGCTTTGTTCCACTGTAATAAGTGAGACGTTGTTTACTTGACAGCATGCTGGCCCGACACCCCGGGTGCGAGGAGTCTCATTGTGTTTGTTGTTCACACTGACTAGAGACACGGTGACCGTGAAAATAGCCGAGGTCTTTAGTGTCATCTGTCCAATGCAGGAGATAAATAAGCAACATTATGTCACAGTTGCTGTCAAATGATTAAAACCATGGCCATCAATTATCACAGCCCGA
Source organism: Brotula barbata (assembly GCA_900303265.1). Taxonomy (NCBI): domain Eukaryota; kingdom Metazoa; phylum Chordata; class Actinopteri; order Ophidiiformes; family Ophidiidae; genus Brotula; species Brotula barbata. The sequence continues at coordinate 8,878 of OMNV01026328.1, read as the reverse complement.
GAGGCTTATAAATACAGTGCGGACAGATCCGCAGGAGGACAGACAGACAGACGGACGGACGGACAGACATACAGGCGCATCATGTGCCACTAAAAGGCAGTAAAACTAGATGTCTCCCCCCGCGCTCCCTGCTGTGACGATGACAGCATGTTAGTGAAAAATACCTAGAGGCTGACTAAGACAGCACAAGTTGTCCTCTGTGTGTGTGTGTGTGTGTGTGTGTGTGTGTGTCAGCAGCCTAAAGGCCTTTTCCCTGACTCCAACTTTTGTTTCGGTACTGTAGACGTGATTTAGAATGTCTCGATCGGACTTTGAGACACACATAGAGCAGCCGTCCGTCTCCACATCAAAGCACAAACTGCTCATCACGGCTCTGATTGAAAGATAAAGATTCAGGCACTGAGGAGAACAAAACAAACACCCAGCTACTCTTTGTGATGCTGATACATAAGCAGAACCACCTCTGGTAGTTATTGTTGCTGCTGTGATTGGAAGACAGCAGACATGAGCTCCTCCACACACAGTTTTAACACCATCACAAACATGAATTTTAGGTTCATAATCCTGGAAAGGTCAGGCGGCTTAGTCGCTTCATCAAATATATCAAATAAACCGCGAATAAATAAAAGTCTAAAAGTCTAAAACTTGTCATCAATATATCAGTTAATATTCTGTACATTTCACATAAATGCCAAAAGCTGGCGTGACAGTTACCATGGTGATAAAATGAACATTTATTTTCCGGTCGTTAGCCGTCCGCTTTAAAATGGGCACGTTGGAGTTCATCAATAATTAGCTCACAACATCACACAAACACTGACGTCTATTTCCAGTTAATGTGAGCAAGTGAGCATGATTGAGTATCGTCGTATTTTTGCACACTCCTTCTTAAAATACTACAATGTTTAGATCGGTGCACGGCGTACACTGTGCAGCATTAGTGTATCGTATAGCTTTGGGACACAGCTGTGGATTTGGTCCCTGATTGATGCACTACAGGCGCTCTTAGTGGTTAGGAAGGGATGCGAATGCAGATGACGGTAAATAAATCATTGTTGAAAATTGCCTGTGTGACATTAATGACTTTAATGTATTTTCTAAGCTTTTATTGTGAAAGCTTCTTAATTGAGATTTGTCCCATGCAGGACACTGAGGCTGGGTGTCTTAAAGGTGCACTACAATACTTTTCTTTTTCACTCAGCATCCTTAAATCTTACCATTTTACATTCAGAAGTGGGAGAGAAGAGGAGGAAAACTGGGATTGACTTCATAAATGAAACGAATCTGCTCAACACCAAACTTTCTGCAAGAGGAGAGTGACGCGTTTGTCTCCAGCAGGTCCAGCTTAGACTCATGACCTCATCATTGCTGGATGTGAACTCATGACCGCTGTACTTCTTAAACTCCTGGATACGTCCCTGCGCTCACGTATACAGGCTGTCATCATGCCGGGGTTCAGCACTATACCCACGTACGTGCTGCGTTTGATGACTCTGAAACGGAGCGTAGACTCTGCCAAACAGCTTAGAACGCAAAGCCACGAGCTCTGACAATCGCACTCCCTTTCCCTGTCCGTCTATATCCAGAATATGTCTTCATGCGTACCTATCGTCACGCTCAGAGCGTTTACGGGACAAATGGCTGCAAGTTTAATTTCTTGTATGCACCGAAAGTAGTCAAGGCAGGTGACGTGGGCGGCCACTTTCAGACCTGAAGTGACAGCCCTACCTGTGGTGTAACTGTAAAGTGTGTGTGTGTCATATCATGCATGCGTTGACGTGTGAGTTCATGCTGTTACCAAACAAAGCTGAGACAATGATGACTGAAGCTGTAGAATATAGACGGAAGACGACATAGACCGCTAAGTGTAAGTTAAGCCTGATGGCTCTGTGTGTCTGATAAGACGTCTACTTCCTGCTGTTGGAGCAGACGCAAAACATATTGACACACACACACACACACACACACACACACACACACTGATGCAGACAAAGTGAAGTGATCGTGCTAATTTTATGTCAATGTCAGTAATTAGTGTTGACAACAGTAATAGGTAGCAATCAGTCATTTTCCTGTTGTTTATAGAAATAAGAAGAACATAAGATCGCACGTCACTACTCACTACTTCTGACCGTCCGTCCCTGCAGGCGTTCTGGAAGCGGGCTTGTCTCTCCTCATGGGGCCGGTCTCTGAACCCAGTATATTTAATCTACAAAACAAAAACAAAACAACATGAAGAGCAACAATCCTTAATGTACACTCGGATGGTTACTGGATCTGATCAGGAGGGAAAAACCTGCGGGCTCATTTTCATTTTCAGTTTTATTTTCAAGTCTCGTCAATTCCAAAGATACCAAATATAACAGGGGAAATCTATAGAAAATCATACCCAACATATACAGAATAACAAGAATTTTTAAACAGAATTTAAAATCTCAAATCTTCAAAAAAATAACTGTTTTTTAAACAAGATTTTTTCTGAAATTCTGAGATTTTTGGGGCCTTTTCTCAGTTATCGATGGGTTACACACAGTACATAAAAAGGCCCATTAAATGGATCCAGAATACTTGAAATAAAATGAATGTTTGCCTTAAAGTGTACACAGTTACTAAAGTCACAAACCATCGCCTGCATTCAGAACATCAGCCGACTTGGACTCAAAAATAAGAGCCAGCGTCATCGATAAGAGATGGCACAGAAAACTGATTATCACGAATCACAAGAACTTTACAGTACGTACTCATTCATGTCTCTGATGATGATTATACACACTCAGGACCGACACACACACATAAAATAACACTCACAACCACGTACTGTACATACATTAAAGTCCGGAATGTGGGTGTAGTCCAACTAACTCAAATATAGCAAGAACTAAATTTTAGATTTTAATTTTAATTCATCTATCAAAATTAAAAAGTACAATAAAATGTCCAATCAAGTCGTGATTAGACTGGATGTTGAATGACGAACTGCACTGTTTGTTCTCAAACAGTCCGTAACAGGAGCTGAAGAAGAAGAAGAAGTAGAAGAAGAAAGAGAAGGAAAGAAGAAGAAGAAGAAGAGAAGGAAAGAAGAAAAAGAAGAAGAAGAAAAGGAAAGAAGAAGAGTTTGTGTGTCGATTGTGTTCCGTGGATGCGTTTCTGCGCGGATGGAAACGCCAGCGAGTAGCAGTGTGTGTGTGTGTGTGTGTCTCACCTCACACTCCCTGCTCAACTTGCGGAAAAACTCCTCGTTATCATACTTGCTCTTCTGATCCGGGACCACCCGCGGCATCTTCTGGCTTCACACGGACTCGAACCCTCTCCGGCCTGCTGGACTCCTTCACTCCTCTCGCCTCACTGAGATCCTGAGTCAAAGTTGAAAGTTGTCTTCCGTCCTCCCGTCCGTCCGTCCCCTCTTCTCACTTCTCTTCCGTGTGTGTGTTCTCTCTCTCTCTCTCTCTCTTATTGACTCCTGCTCTCTTTCAGCTCTAAATGGCTCTGATTAAAGTGACCCGACAGCGAGAGATAAAACCCAGTCTGAGCGCCTCTCTCTCTCTCTCCCTCCCTCTCTCTCTCTCTCTCTCTATCCCTCTCTCTCTCTCTCTCGCTCTCCCTCCCTCTCTCTCTCTCTACCTGCAACTTTCAAGTGCCCCTCGTGCGTTTCAGTCCCGCATTTGTCGTCACGTGACGTCTCCTCCCGCGTTGTTTTGCCGTGCGTTTGTTTGCAGGAACTTGGTGGGAGGGTGTGGCCTGGTCCACATTATGTTTTCCAGGGGCGGATACGGGAATTTTGGAAATGACTCCTCCTCATGTCCACAAAGGGCGTTTTAGTACAGTTTGTGAAATATCAATCATGATTTTTAAAAAATCCAAAACAATAGCTGGCAATTTAGTTCATCTGGCGCTGAAAAGTTTGGGCAAGGTAACAATACAACAACTTATACAACATCTTATTCATCAACATAAACAATTAATACAACAAAGCAATAAAAACAACAGCCAATACAACAATTTAACAATGAGTGTCGACATCAACAATACAACAGCTGATACAAACATTAGTGCATCTGCTAATATGGAGCAGAAATGCTGCTGATTCAGCCATTTTGACATATTTTCAAGAGGTGCAGAGAAACATCCAGAAACTAGATTTGTTGTAGTTGCTTCTTGTTTGTTCAATTGTTCTCCTGCATTATAAAAATCAGTAGAATGAAAAAAAAAAACTTTCTACCACGCCTGCTGATTGGTTCTAATGTCAACAAAATATATTTATGATGAAATTTTGAGAAATACATCTTTGGTAATTTCAGCAAAATGTCGAATATAGTAGTGGAATTTGAAAAATAAAAATTGTGGTTCTCAAACTGTGGTGCTGCTGGTAATTGGAGCACCTCCTGGTGGTACACCGGAGGACTGGACATTTCTGCAGAGAATCAAGACAAAAATCCCAATTTTCATGATTTGTTTGTGGAAAAATATCGAAGTGTCGAATTGTGTTAATAAAAGCATCAAATGTGGTGGATAAATAAACGTAAACATTTTCACTCACATCTATACAGTATAGTTAAAACAATCGTTAAAATGCCAATGATAAAATGACTTAAGCCGGAGAACCTTTAAGTTATTTAGCAAAAAGTAATCAATGAAGTACCCATAAGTTTGACAGTTAAATTAATCGAATACTTGACTTTGATGGGTCGTTCGGGCCGAGTTGAGAAAAAAGATTCCGACATTTCCGCGAGCACCTGAAGGCAGCGCAGACTACTTCCTGGCTCCGTCGAGTCGCTCTTGTGACTGTACACCCAAAATACCCCCCCATTCACAATCAAAATACTACCCACGCTACTCGTGGCTGCCACTGCGCCTGCTCCCCACGGCAGAAACTTCAGCAAAAAAAGACCGAGAGAGAGAGAGAGAGAGAGAGAGAGAGAGAGAGACTAACTACATATAACAGTTACAGTAAATGTAAAGAAAACGAATACTTGAAGTCTTCAAAGCTTCACTTTGCGTACTTTATATAACCCAACTTTTGTTGATATCAGTTCATTGGCACTGTGGAACAGTGGGTTTGAATCCCTGCTATAACACTGCCCTTGAGCAGGGCATTACTCGGCTGTAGTTGTGAGTTTAGTCGGTCCCTTGATATTGGACTGTGGCTGCTCCTCATAGTCACGCTGAGTTCTTCCTCTTTATTTGAAGTAAGCAGCAGATAAAGTACGTGTAGTACTGAAGTACTGTAAACTCACTGACCTTAGGGGAAGTTTGAGTTTCAAGTTTAGAGGAAAATAAATCTGAAAAACTGTTGAATTTTTAAAACTTGTGGGCCTCACACACACGGAAACACACAAAACATGGAATGAATGTTTGATTATGCAAAGAACAGACAAATAAAAACACACCCCATACAGTACAAACACACACACACACACACACACACACACTGAGTAAATATGTCTATTAGACTCCCAGAGGAGTTTCATAATCCACCACTGAGATCATAATTAAACTGTGAACAAGAACCTGCAGGTTGGGAGTTGGTGTGTGAGCATGTGTGTGTGTGTGTGTGTGTGTGTGTGTTCATTGTCTCATGCAGTATTTCCTTGTTGTTGTACCATCTTTTGTTGTTTATTGTCAGTGTGTGGAGACTAACTGGTAACATCTTCAGAGCAAAGACTCCCATGAGACAAAACAAAGAAATGGACACAACTTCACTTTTATAACACACAAACAAACACACACAAAGATCATAATTGTAGCTGAAGAAGAAGTCAGGTGGGTCGCCTCGTACTTCCACTGCCCATGGTGGAGGATGTAGCTGAATACTTTAAAGTAGCAAATGTGGCAAAATACTCAAAAGTTACTGTGAAATAAACACTCTGGATTCAGAGCAGTACAATGTATATTCATACATACAGTATATGTACAGGAATCATAAGATCATCATTGTCACATAGATAATCACATCAATGCAGCGGAGTAAAAATAACACCCTGTCCTCCCTGCTGACAGTAATAAAATGGAAATATTCTGCTCTGGCTGCAGTACTTCATACTTGTAGTAAGACACAACAAATGTACTCATGTTCCTCCGTGGCTGTATTTTTCCTAAAGTGTGGCCGGGCTCCGAGTGTGTTAATGGTTCCATTTCCCAGCATGCCTCCCGACACGGAGCCCCGGGCTGCAGCAGATGCTCCACAGCTCTGCTCATAAAAAGAAACACGGCTTTTATGACACCGTGTCATTGATTTTCACCTTTTCACATTCACGCACCATGAGGATCACACACTCTCACACACACACACGCACGGAGAGAGAGAACTGACTATTTTAAAGACGCTCCTTCAGGGTGAGTGTGTGTGTGTGTGTGTGTGTGTGTGTGTGCTAGCTGCAGGCCAAACAGTGTGTGAATGATTCACTGGTGACACAGTAAAAGGTTTATTAATTAATAATCAGACATCCTGTGGTTGCCATGGTAATTAGTTCTGACGGGCTGCCCGACATTATTTTCGCAGCACTCTGGTCCTTACGTTTCTAATTTTAAGATTTTCTGGAAGTTGAAGTCTGAACTCGGTCGCCGAGGTTATTTTTTTGGAAGTTTTGGTATGTTTGGCGTCGCTGCTAGTTCTTCACCGGCACAAAGAAAAGAAAAGAAAGACGAAACATATGGTGTGGAGTCCATTATAGTTCATCGTGATGATGGGAACACCTCGTGAAATCCTTGTTCCTTGGATGCCCTGCACGTGTCGATGAACGCCAGGTCACGGGGCGACGTGGTGATCCAGGTAAAAATACAGACACTTCAGGGTCAAACGTCACAGGAACACAACGATGGTGCCTTCGTGTGTGTTTCCTCTTCTAACTTCATCTACAGAAACTTTTAAAGGCTTTTTCAAACCTCTTCAGTCTGAGCTGTATTTCCAAATGCTTCCACGTACTTTCATGTGATCATCTTCTACTGTCCCAGAGTGCTGTGCACACTGAGTGAAAACAGGGAGAAACTCTCTCCAAACAGCGTTCTGCGTTCTGAGCGGCCTACCTGTGTCCGGCAACGCAGCCAGGCTTTCCATGTCGTGTGTCGAAGCGTGTGTGTGTGTTGGCTGGAACCACACATGGCAATGAGTTCCAGAAGAAAAGACTTTTTTAAAGTCAAACCTCAGCTTTCTATTGCACTGTGATGTCATTGTGAAAACCTTTGTTGTCAGCCCTCTAGGTCTGTCTGAGCTTGTTCGGCCTTGGTGGAAGTATGATGTCTGGTTTCGATGAGTTTAGACGTGTAAATGCCACAGCACTGCGGTGTTTTTTCCGTTATGGAGAGTGGAATCAACAGTGCTTGTTAGGATACAGATTTACTGAGAAAATGTGTCAGACGGATTTGTTCCTGCTCATCGTTATTCACCTGCAGAAAGGCCTCCGCCTCAGAGCCGCCTGTTAAATATTTAAAACACCTCGATAACAAAGACACACAGACAGGATAATGATGCTACAGTGACACACAGCTGACTCAAGACACTCTCTCTCTCTGTGTGTGTCTGTGTGTGTGTGTGGTGGGAGAGAAACTACAACTAACAGTAAACCAAAAGCCGTTCAGTTCCAGATTCTTTTCTTTAAAGAAGATGAAGAAGAAGAACACCAGAGAAAGAGGAGAGCCTGACAGTGAAAGTGACTTTTCATCTCCACCTGAGTCGCATCAACTCCTCATCCTCCTCAACTGTCAACTGTCAAGCAAGACTGGCAACTCTCATCTGACTGGAGTTTCTGCTCTCACTGCAAAACTGAAAGGTAACAAATGCATCATGCATGAGCAGATTTCAGCATCAGAGCCGCATGTGATTATCTGTTTCCACACGAGGAGAAATATGGAACAGATTTCAGCAGAGATTACACCAAATTATACAGACTCTGGAGTGATTTCAGTCAATGAAGACAAATGGTCAGGTTGGCTGTATTTTTAGCAGGTAATTAATCTCATATTATTCATAAAATAATAAATAATATACTCCAGACAGATAACAAGTCATGGGAACTGGGGTGTCAATATTTAAAAATTTAAATTAACAATAATAACTGCTGGCATAATTCAAGAATGCAGTTGGAATTCAGCCTTTGTGTGCTAATCTCCTTTAATTATGAAATATTACTATTTTTTTATTAGCACAACTCATAAAATGCGTTTGGAGTCTGATGAGGAAACCAGAAAAAAAAAACAGCACAAACAAACAAACAAAAAAGTAAATAAAATTAACCAGCAGTTCTCCAACTGTGACGTGTGTTCCCACCTGTGGTTTGATGCGCCCCCTGGTGGTAAAGTCACGTTAAAAAGCAAATCTGTTCTATTCTGTATAAATGTAAACTGTGGCAAATTCCACTGCACAGTTTTATATCCATAAGTATCTGAATAGAAATATTTGTGCCTGTCTTGGAGTAAAAACACTGCATAATGTAATGACAATTAATTTGACTTCAACGGAAAAATATCAAGTACATTTATAGATAATTTTGAAAAAATGTTGATTCATTTAAGAGAAAAAGTTACTCTCCCAATTATTTATTTCTTTAAATGTTAATCTTTTAATTTTGCAATGCTAATATGGTAGCAATCTCAACAGTGGCGTAGCTTTGGTGAGAAAGGTGCTAAGTATAAATTTAATTTGACATGTGAGAGGAATGAACGTGACAATGATGATGGAGGTCCGGCCTGCAGCAGAGGCTGAGGTCCACGGATCCACACACACACACACAGACAGACAGACAGACAGACAGAGGAGTACAGTACAGAGGACAGGAGGCCTGAATCAGTGTGTGTTTATTCCTGGTCAGACGGTGGGATCCCGTGGCTGGGACAAATTTGGAACGCCGAGTGGTCCAGTATTTGAGTATATCGGTTACCGTGT
>OMNV01026325.1:0-10686 GCA_900303265.1 Brotula barbata | reverse complement strand
TTTAAGATTAGGCTTAAGACTTTCCTATATGATAAATCTTATAGTTAGGGCTGGATCAGGATCACCCTGGACCAGCCCCTAGTTGTGCTGCTATAGGCCTAGACTGCCGGGGGACTTCCCAGGATGCACTGTGCTTCCTCCTTCTCCATCTATACTTAGTCATGTCCCATTACTGCATATTACCAACTCGTCTTCGTCCCCGGAGTGTTTCTGCTTTGTCACCCATCAGGTCCACATGGAGTCTAAGACGGCTTCCAGTTGGACTCATATCCAGATTCATCTTTGTTACTGTTATTGTTTCAGTTGCTCTCTGTTTTCTCTCTTTGTGTCTCCCCACCCTCTCCCACTTTCTCTCTCAACCCAACCGGTCAAGGCAGATGGCCGCCCTCCTAGTCCAGGTTCTGTTCCCTCCTAGTCCAGGTTCTGTTCCCTCCTAGTCCAGGTTCCGTTCAAGGTTTCTTCCCTTTAAAAGGGGAGTTTTTTCTTGTTCATGGGGAATGTTGGGTCTCTATATATTGAACTCCTTTACCTGTAAAGTTCCTTGAGATAACTTGTGTTGTGATTTGGTGCTATATGAATAAAATTGAATTGAATTGAATTGAATTGAATTGAATTGAATTGGTGCTTCAAGGCAGTGCAAGGGGGCAAGGCAAGGAGGCAAGGCAAGATGAAGATGGAACCCTACTAATTGTCATGGGGGACATGAACAGCCATCTAGACCAGGGGTCGGCAACCCGCGGCTCCGGAGCCTCATGCGGCTCTTTCATTCTTCTGCTGCGGCTCCGAGTGACTTTGGAAAATAAATGCAACAGGTGCTCGGTTACATAAATAATGAGTATTTAGTTGACAGTGTTTGCCAGAGATTTACAGCGAGGTGCACTGTGTCACTTCCCCTCTTTGAGAGAGTTTAAACAAGCTCACAACATGATAAATTCAGAGCATTTGCAGTCTACAATCACCGCTATGCAAACATCATTCGGGAAACGATTCAGTGAGTTCAGAGGGGAAAAAACCACATTCTCCTTTCCTGTCCCTCCCCTGGCCATCGATCCATCCCTGTCGAATATGACCGAGTTTGCAGGCGTAAGTCAACCCGATCTTGAGATGGAACTGGCCGACATCGCTGACGAAGACATACGGGTCTCCAAGTTCAAACGCTGGACAGCTGATCTCGAAGATGTTGCCCGTCAGAAGGCCATTCTTGCTCAGAATCACAAATGGAGTGATATTGAAAACCTTCCCAAACCAAGCTTGTGTTCGAAACATGGACTGCCATCCGCGACACTTATATGAACATGAAAAAGTATTCATTTGGAGTCCTGTCCATCTTCGGATCGTATGTGAGCAGGTCCTCTCCAACATGATCTATATGAAAAACAAACATCGCTCGCAGCTCCCAGACGACAGCTTCCAGTCCTGACTAAAGATGAAAGTGACGTCTTACAACCCTGATGTGCAGCTTCAGGAGCAAGAATCACATTAAACAAGTCAAATCAAATAAATATTTTAACTGGGTATTATTCTTGCTAATATATATAGTATTTTTTAATTGTTCAGTGAAATAGCCTGTTTTTATTCAGGTTGATCGCTGACTGCACGTGTCGTTACAGGGACACAGAAACAGAGACGTTTTTGGTTTCCACCTTTGGTTTGCTGCATTTGGATGATTTAAGTTTGGTTTTTTAATACGAGGAGGATTTTATTTTGAAAGTAACATTCATCCCTGCGTCTTTTTTTATGGAATTCAAAATGTTTTTGTTCCGTGTATACATAAAATTTCATTTCCTCTGTAGGAGTTCATTTGAGTTTTTTATACATAGCGTATAAAAAATGACATATGCTGTGTTATCTTCATTTCAGATGTCTGAAGGGTTTTGTGGCTCGCGGTGTTTTCTTTTCTGTGAAAAACGGGTCCAAATGGCTCTTTGAGTGTTAAAGGTTGCCGACCCCTGATCTAGATAAAACCCAAGCCGCTGACTTCCTGTCACTTCTGTCCTCGTTTGGCCTCGAACAGGTCTCCGCCGCTCCCACACACAAAGCAGGAAATACACTGGACTTGATTTGAACCTGAAACCGCTCGAAGGCTGATGTCACTCCCTTCATGTGTCAGACCACGTCTTCAGTTCACAGCTGACCTACGGAACTTCCTAACATTCCTCCACAAATGGTCTCCTCCAGGCCAAATCTCCGGTCCCTCACACCGACTCAGCTCTCCAATGAGGTCTCGGGTACCGTGCCGTCTCATAATGAATTGTCCTCACTCCGTGTCAATGATGCCACAGACGTGCTCATCTCTAACAGCATCTCTGATAATCTCTGTCCACTCTCATCCAAACCTGCTCGGAACAAATCCCCAAGCCCGTGGCTCGCAGGTGTCATCAGAGGGCAAGGAGTAGGGTCCAGAGCACCAGTGTCTCCTATCTGCATTCTGCTCTCAGGTAGAAAGGGCCAAGAACACTTTCTACCAGGACAAAGTCATCTCAAATGCTTCTACTTCTCCTCATAGCTTAGATTTGGCCTCCTTATCCATAAAGAGAGAGAAAGAGAGGTTGAGAGAGACAGTGGGATGGAGGAGGGAAGGGGGAGACACAGAGAGAGAAACAGAGATGAACAGTGACTGAGATAATAACAATAACAAAGATGAATCCTTTTTTGTTTTCTCTGTGACACATCAGTGCTCTGTAGGACTCCGTGGATCTCCCCGATGACATTCAGGACGTTGTCTTTACTTCATCTTCATCTTAAATAGTTTGCCGTCTTGTCTCCAACAGAGACAATTAATAACACAAAGAAAGAGAACTTCCTTAGACGAAGGAGTCAGAAAGAGGTCTGAGTTATGCCCCGCTGATCTCTAGGTCGATGAATGATTAGAATGATTGAATGAATGATCACTTAAGGCTCTACTGAAACTCTCCTCCGTCTTAAAATAAATCATATGAAACGATAAGAAAACAGCACAGGCATAAATACTACAATGAAACATACGAAGACCTTTGGGGCCTTTTCGACAGGCATGATGTCATAGTATCGGCAGGGGATCGCAAATTACACAGGAACCCTCTCATCCACGGTCCACGGTAAAAATCTCTGAGTCGGGTTCCAGCAGCCGAAATGGCATTTGAGGACTTAAAGACTGGTCTATCTCAGGCCCCGACCTTGGTCCTGCCTGGACTCGTCTTACTGTTCATTCATTTTGTGGACCATAGGGACCCAACAGGACATCAGCCACATGGAGGAAAAGTCAGGCCTGTCCCCTAGTTCTCCTCAAACCTTGATCCTGCTGCATCAGGTCCTCCTCTTTGCCTTTGCGTGCTGTAGAAAGCTGCACTGACGTCACGTCCTATTGTGGGATATTCTGATATCACACTGATGTTCCCACATGCGGTTGCACACGGAAGACTTCTCACCTCCGGCTCAGACAGCACGCAGCGTTGTTAGAAACGTTTCCCATCACTGTGAAACGCTGTGAGGTCCTTCACTCAGCTACAGCGGGAACATCACACAACACACTTGGTAGCAGCACACTTCCTTCACACCTCTCTGCTAAGGCGGCCGAGCTTCACTCACTGAAGCACGCGGAGGCTGAAGGTAAGTCAGACTCCAAATATGACCACAGGGGGGGTTTTGGAGACACGGAGGATTTAGGACGTCATCTGGTCAACCTATTACCCATCACACCGTGGTTTCAACTCTTTTGGATGCCATTTTTTTTCTCTGTTCTGAAATGTAAAGCTCATAGCTCTTCTCCTGATGAGGCAGCAGCAGATGAAGAGCACAGCCTCATCAGGCCCCTTCTTCTCTATCTCTCTACTGCTCTCTACCCCTTTCGACCTCAGTCCGTATGCTGATATTCCCACACTGTAATTCCTCATAGATAAAGAGGACCATGATGGATCTCATTGAACCGACTCCATCTGAGGGTCAGAGATACTCCTTGGTCATAGTGTTCACAATCAGCAAATGAGTTGAAGGTTTCCCTTCTTCCAAACGGGACTCGGAACGGTGGCAAAGATGCTTCAAAGAGATTTTTCCCTGATGGTCCCTACCCGACTTCTCAGTGGTTCTGAGAAGTCCCTTGGACCCGAACCTGATCCTTGTGTCTCTTATTGTCGTTGTGTTTTCTGAATAGATCTCTGCTTGTGTTGTTGTAATTCTCATCTGTCCGTCACTTTGGATAAAAGCGTCTGATAGACGTGGATTGTAGTTGTACTTGTAGTGGAGATACTGGTCCAGGGTTGGATGAAATCTCACAATATTTAAGTTTTAACATCAGACATCATTGTTCTTATCGTCCACAATCAGCGGGTGCGGTTGAGTGGGAGAACGGTACTATAAATGCTACGTTGGCGTTAGTTAGTGTTGTGAAGACACGGGGTTGTGGTCTTAGGCCTTTAAAGATAGTGTTTGGATCCAGGCTTGGATCCAGTAAAGTCTGCCTTAACGACTGGTCATCACTAAGATAGCATGTTGAGATATAGTTGCTGACCTACAGTATATGTTTCACTCTCTGTTCAAAGCTGCACTCCCATCACCTACCACGACTAACACAGTGCAGCATCACCTGGAGCCAGGAGACTGGGTACCTATCAAAGACCACAGGAGGAAGAACTGGAAGCAGAGACGCTATACGGGTCCCCAAGTCCTCCTGACCACTGAGACGGCAGGAAAGGTGGCCCCTTAAAGTGACTTGGATCCATGCCAGTCACTGCAAACATATTCCAGAGCCAGCAGGGGAACTGCAGACACCAAACTCCACTGATGCTACGAGTACTAGTCTCCACTATCTCCCCAAAAGACATCTGCACAGACAACAGGAATAGAAGGAAGAGAACATAGTTTTTCATTGTCCTGCTGAACTACGCAAGAAAGATAATTGTTCTCTCCACATAATAATAAATGGAAAGTGGGTCAACACAGGAAATCACCCCACACAAATCCAGTGTGACGCAAGACCAAGTAGAGATAGTGTCTGTACAGTATGGATGAACGAGCAGATCTTCACTAAACCACGGTCATGTGGACACATTGTTATGTGTAACAAGTCTTCTTGAACCTAAAACGGTGATGAGTGGATGACCTGACCTGGTCGTTTTATCATCCTGAGTGAATCGTGGCAGTGAGGCAGCACATACGGAGACTTCCTGTAGAAATATCATGACAGCAGTGAATCTTCAGTACGACAGGAATCTTGAATGGGATCCCTTTGAATGGGATTTGAATGGGAAACGTTCCCATTCCTACGTCTGGGAGTGTTTAGCTCAGCTCGCTGTGAGAGACGGAGAATGACCTGAAGACCTGAAGAAAGATGGACGACGTTCAGATTGGTTCTCAAATGTTTACAAGCTTCACGCCACGTAGAAGACTGAAGCCCAATCTGACGAGAACAAACACACGACACCGCTGTTTCAATCCTCCTTTCGCCTCTCTGGACTACATGTCACCTTAACGTCACGGTGAGGTGACATGAAAACGTCCTCTAAGCTTTTGTCACGCCTCTCTCTGAACCGGTTCCATGTCTGCTGTGAAACACAACAAGCTTCAGTTTACTTCACACACATTCCTCCTCCAGCACACAGGAAGACGAAAACAATGATCTCAAGTCCTACAAACCTTTGGAAATTCTCTCCATCATTGGAACTCAGAACACAACAGGTTCCCACCAGAGACCATGTGGACTCCGGACTCAACAAGAACCACCAGAGGAGCTGCCGGGAACCTCCATTGTCTTTGTGTATGTTAGCTACTGGACCTGTTCATGGTTAAGGCATGTTTGTGTGTACTCAGTGTGTGTGTATGTTAATGAAAGTGGACCTACATAAGAGGCTTATTCTGGTAAGATAGGTCACATTAAAGATGGTCACAAATAGACAACAAACAGATAATAGCAGCGGCAGTAAACAAACAAGTTATGACAGTTTCAGCAAATATAAAGAAAAAATAGAGCAGAAAACCAAATGATTTGAGCCGAGACGAGCAGGAGGACACAGATGGACACAGGATGACAAAGAGAGAAGAAGAGAGAGGAAGATCAGACGATGACAACCGTTTGGATGATTTTACTGTGATAAGCAGCAATATTAGATTCATTTAGAGTCTCTCTCTCTCTCTCTCTCTCCACTCATTACTTTGCATATTTTACCGTTCAACATTATGTAAATTCATGAGAAATAAATTTGATGATCAGTTTACTGACTTTTACGTCCCATAACTTTAGTGTTTCTTTAGTCGTTTTAGAGGTGATTTCAGTTTGGATTGCGTTGCGTGTCTCTCCTGATTGTTGTCCTCCTCCTCTGAGATGGTTTGTTCCATATTCCAGGAGGACCTAAATTCTAAAATCATATTTCATGAAGTTTAAAGGTTCTGGGCCTCAGTTGTCCATATTTATGTATCTTCTTCCTTCCTCTTGTGTCCTAGAAGGCGTATGAACAGATTAGGTTCATGTCCATATCATGAAACATGCGTCCCACACCAAGTAGTTTGGGTCCCAGCAGACGTCCCCACTGGATCAGACCACGTCCTGTGGGCCAGTCATTTGATTTGCATGTTCTTCCCGTGTCTGAGTGGGTTTCCTCCAGGTGCTCTGGTTTCCCCCACCCACAAAATCATGAGTGTTAGGCTGATCTTGACTACCACACCGGGTGGAGGATCTGGAGTCCCCGACGCCGATGAGTGCGGTGCTGCCCACTGCTCCTCCTCCTCCTCCGCCTCTCTTTCTTTCTGACCCATAAAAATGTTCCCAGATCAACAAATTTGATAAATCCCGACCATTTTTCAGTACACGGCGAATATTCTAACGATGTGACATCCTGATTATCAAGTCGTTTATCTGTCAGACTCGTATTTCAATGAAAATTCAGGGGCACCACTGACGAGGAGTCCCCTTTAAACATGAAGGGAGCTCTCACACATCTAGGGGAGGAGCAGACAGGAGCGTTTCACCTGACAGGTGTCAACCATGTCCTGTGGGGGCGGGGTCTATCTGATTTAGCCCGGTGATTAAATTCTAATGCCTCTGATGGCGATTCGTGGTGGATACGATCAATGGTCCAGACCGGGAACCAATTCTACTGAGGAGTGATCCTCCTGATGGTGGCACAGTGGCACAGTGGCATCAATTCTACGGAACCTGACACGGTACAATCAGATATTTGTGGGCACAATAAAACGTCCTCCCAACAGCGTCTCGGTGAAGTGTCTGAATGTAATCCAGGATTCTCCCTCTGTCTTCTCTCTGGTTTGAAGAATGAACAGAGCAAAGAGCTGATGAGCTCCGTGAGGAGAGCTTCCAGGCTGACAAAGTGCAACACGCCGGTCTCTTTGATTTGGACCCATACTATTAGACGGGGATTTACTGATGTGACCTGAGCTCAGGTGTCTCATGCTGTGTTGGCCTAGAGAGTCAAACGCAGAGTATTCAGAGGGACGTGCTGACACTGGCTGAAGTACATTGAACCACTTTGAACATATTTGGTGTTCAAATGAACCGTCATGACTCCAAGGAACACGTGTTGAAGCTCCTCCACAAGAAGGCACCGCTTCAGTTCAACGCAAATATGATCAGAGTGACATTTGAACCCAAGATGTCCATCCTCTGCCATCCTGCTGCTTCCAGGTCTCCGTGACACTCCGTCTGAATATCATGCAGACTGCAGCTGTTTTCCTGTTTGCTTTGCATTGAACGGTTTTGTTTAAATCTATTCAGAGATGCGTTCCTCCCCATGTGGGGCTCTTTGTATACAGAGCAGCCACGACATCAATAAAGGTTATTTCAGGACACATCCTACGCTAATGTAGCCAGGAAACCATCCAGAGGTCTTTCTGCTGACCTTCTACTCTTCATCTGTCACTCAGAGAATGTTTGGAGCTCATGGTCCTCATTTCATATGTGCATCTTTTTTTACATTTTTACAGGCTCCTCTTTAAACTCCTCTTTACTACATATGATCAATGTGTCTTTACTAACAGGCTACAGTCCTTCAAAGTAGCTGTAATTAAACCTCCTCTTCAAAAGACCACTCTAGATCCAGGTGTCTGTAGACCTCTATCTAACCTTCCCTGTATCTCCAAGATCCTGCAGAAATCAGTCGCCACTTAGTTCTGTGACTTCCTACATAATAATAGTTTATATGAGGATTTAGGACTTCTCTCTGTACTGGTTTTGTTGGACCTTTGTGCTGCTTTTGACCCCATTGACCATCACATCCTGTTACAGAGATTAGACCATCTGATTGGTATCAAAGGAACTGCATTAAGGTGGTTTAAGTCCTATTTATCAGATCGATTTCAGTTTGTACACGTTAACAATGAATCCTCAATGGGCGCAAAAGTTAATCACGGAGTCCCACAAGGTTCTGTACTTGGACCGATACTAGTCACTTTATATATGCTTCCCTTAGGTAATATTATTAGGAAACACCTTATAAATTTCCATCGCTATGCAGATGAAACCCAGCTATACGTATCAATGGAGCCAAATGACACTAATCAGTTTACTAAACTTCAGGCGTGTCTTAAGGACATGAAGACCTGATGACCTGAAACCTTCTACTGTTAAACTCAGACTAGAAGGAAGTCTCCTGGTCATTTTGACCTTTTGGTAGCCATCCACAAGTTTCTGGTTGAATCTTTGACCGCTCCTCTTGAAAGAATCGGTGCAGTTCAGCTAAATTTGTTGGCTTTCTGACAGGACGTGTTTCTTCAGCACTGTCCACATGTCCTCCACATGTCCTCCACGGGGTTTAAGTCAGGCCATTCTAGAACCTTAATTCTAGCCTGATTGAGCCGTTCCTTCACCACTGTGTGTTTGGGGTCATTGTCCTGTCGGAACACCCTTCTGTGCCAGAGACCCAACCTTCTGGCTGATGGTTTTAGGTTCTCCTGAAGAATTTGGAGCTAGTCCTCCTCCTTCTCCATTATTCCATTTATTTTCTGTAAAGTACCAGTTCGACTGGCAGCATGAACAGGCCCAGACCATAATCCTACCACCACCGTGATGACGGTAGCCATGGTGTTCTTGGGGTTAAAGGCCACACCTTCTCCTCCAAACAGATTTCTGGTCATTCTGACCAAACAGCTCAACGTTTGTTTCTTCTGACCTGAACTTTTCTTTGTCCACGTGATCAGCAGCAAACTTCAGTCGAGCCTTAAGATGACCCTTCTGGAGCGAGGGTTCCCTTCGTGCTTCTTCACTTCATGATGAAGTTTGTGCTCCAGTCGCTCTGTGACAGAAAAATAAGAGTGTAAAACTTATTAAAAACTGAAGACTCCCATGACATACATGTTCTTTACGTGTGTATGTGAACCTTTGACCACAGCTGTAGATCCTTCGGCCCATTTGTAGAGGTGGCAGTGCGCTCAAATGCGTTCAAATAGGACTCCGCCTCCGTCTGTCTGGAACGTGGCACCGCTGCAGTGTACTTTCTTACGTTAAATGCGTCACGGGGAGAGTTCGGGGTCTACGGGGTCATTGGCGACTGGGGGACGACTCCAGGCCAGCGTTCCGGCTCCAGTTCTTTCGCCCTAAGCTGCACAGCCTCCACCTCTAATTTCCGATTTCTCGCCTCCATTTCCTCGATGGGAGCGTCAGCCGGAGCTCCCCAGACCAGTTTGAGGAGTACGGGAGGAGGATAAGTGAGAGGAGGACCCCGATGGTCGGCACAGGCTCTCGGAGCTCCAAGTCAGCCCCGCACGCTCCCTCTCCCCCAGAGTGTCAACCAGGAGCCGTCACAACTCCGCCCTCTTTGCATTGATGGACACCTACACCTGAAACAGTTTAGCATTAAGTCCACCTTTTTACATTTATGTGGTTGTTGTAATGTGGCGTTTGAAACTAACCAGATCAAAGAGAAAACTACCAACCAGAATTAGATGAGGTTAAAAGGAAAACACAGAGGCCAGATACCTCCTGGACTTACAGACAAAAATAGGCAGAAAGGTTCCTGGACAAGACCAGGACGACCAGACCAGGGCCACCAGGGCCGCCAGGGCCGCCAGGGCCACCAGGGCCACCAGGGCCACCAGGGACGCAGTCAACAGCGTCCAGGTGAACGTGAGCCAAATAACAAACGAAACATTCAGTAGGTTTGAAACCCGACTTACCTACCAGAGAAAATAAGGACACAGAGACTAACCTGGTCATCAAAGGGTTGCCGGTTCGATCCCCCGCTCCTCTGTGTCAAAGGTGTCACGGGGGGACTCAGAGAGAGGACTCGGATGCAGAGCTCAGGATCAAGCTGACAAGGCTTTATTCTCCAAAAGGCAACGAACAAAAGGCGCCTCAATCGAGGGATGAACAGGGAAAAAGGTGGACTAAACTAAGGAGCTCTGACAGACAAAATGACAAAAAGGACAAACAAAACTCACTCTTTCGAGGCAACGCACAATCAAGGACCTAAACTTTGGACTATAACTCTGAACACGGACTGACAATGACTAGGAGGCTTGTGCTCTGGACGACAGACAAGACACACTCGCACAGGACAACGGGAGACGCAGGCTATAAGTACACATGGAGGGAAATGGGGAACAGGTGGACACAATCAGGAAGCAGGGAAGACAATCAGACTGGTGACACGTGAGGAAGGGCAAGGCACCTGAAACGAGAGGAGAGTTAATGCCAAAATAAAACAGGAAGTCACAAAACAAACATGGAGACGGGACAAAAACTCAACTTGACATACCGGTGTG
>OMNV01026323.1:0-25036 GCA_900303265.1 Brotula barbata | reverse complement strand
CCTCTCACACACTGTCTGTCACACATCCACCGGTGCCACCACAACAAATATGTATTTATTTACAGTACGCTACACGTGTACTAGACGCCTTCCTGGCTGAGCTGAGTGGGGTTTTTTTCCACTCTCCCCTGCTGTCTTTCCTCTTCACCTCCTCCTTCCTTCCTTCCTTCCTTCCTTTCCATCTTCCTCCTATCCTATTTTCAACTGTTCTCGCTCAACCTTGCCCATTAGTCACACTCCCTCCTCCCCCGTCCTTGATTCATAGTCACCATCCCTGCTATACAGTATGCCCTCTCTCTCTCTCTCTCTCTCTCTCTCTCTCTCTCTCTCTCTTTCTCATTTGGTTATCACACGCCGATCAGGTCACTTTGTGTTTTCTCTTTCTCTACCTTCGTTTCTCGTTATTTCCTGCTAGGGGGTAAAAAAAAAAAAAAAAAAGAAAGAAATATTAAAGAGCTACCTTTTGTCTCATGAATAATTCATGTCCTCCTCTTTTATTCCATTTCTTTCTTGATCTTGTGCTTTATTCCATTTTTGCCCAGGTCAGTTGAAGTTCATTCCACTTCCCCTCTCCCCTTTCTCCCTCCTTCCCTCCTTCCCCTTCCTCTTCCTCGTAGCCCCATCCCTGACCCTCCCCGAAGCCTCCAACAAACAAACCATCACTTCTTTCATCTCGTCCCCTTCTCCTTTTTTTTTAATTTGCGAACAGCTGAGCGGATAATAGATAACAGGTTAAACATTCCTTTTTTCTACACAGCAGACAAATCTCAAAGCGTGGCAGCGTGGCGTCTCCCATTAACCCCTCCCGCCTGCCTCCGTGCCTGCCCGCGGCTCCTCCGAGAGACTTTCAGACACTTCGTAGCGTTTGATCGGCGTCTCTTCCTTTCAGCTCTGTGCATGCGTGCGTGCATGTACGTGCTATAAATATCAGATCCCATTGATCTCCGCCGCCCCACATGTGCAGAGTGAGACAGATGTGGAAGGAGCAATAATTAGTCTTGTAATGAGACCATCAGTTGCGTGGATATACGCCGACCTGACCGCACCGGCTATATTTTGACCTCTGACTTCCACAGGTGCTCGTGAAAGACGATACGTCGACAGTGATGACGCCCGTCACTGTCAATCATCCTGATATACGATGAAACTACTGATTGTTAATCGAGTCGCTGATATTTGTGTGTATGTACTCTTAGTCTGTAACCATCGGTGTCTGTTTGTCGCTGTGTAAAAGACAATCAACTAATTAATTAGTACTCGATTAGAAATTGTCATAATTTGCTAAATTTGATGAGATGAGATGAACTTTAATGATCCCACACTGGGGAAATTTCCACGTCACAACAGCTCAAAGGAAGAAAAACATTGACGAAATCCAGAGAAAAGACACAAAAACAAGACAATGAAAA
This sequence comes from Brotula barbata, assembly GCA_900303265.1. Lineage (NCBI taxonomy): Eukaryota > Metazoa > Chordata > Actinopteri > Ophidiiformes > Ophidiidae > Brotula > Brotula barbata. Next base: position 23,627 of record OMNV01026323.1, on the reverse strand, counting down.
CAGATACAGAAATATGAGCAGAACAAGAAACTACATTCATTCAACTACACTGGAAAATATTCAGAAATACTTAATTTAGTGTATTTATTTAACTATTAAACTGTATTGGACTATAATTTGATGTAGATTGTTTACAATGATCCATTAGGATAAACACAACGCAGGCTACAAATGAATAGAGATAATGTTTAAATGTATCAGTAATATTTTTTTTTTGTTATTTCCCATATTGTTGTCGGGCATCAGTGTGTGTCGTGGTCTGTACGTTTTGGGTCGTGCCGTCCTGAGAGATGCACAGAGAGAGTTATTATCTTTGGGTACTATGATCCCAAAGCTCCCTAACCTTCATCCTTGGTGTGTTTACCCTCCACCTCACTGCTGAATCTTCTTCTTCTTTCGCGTTTACCGGATGATGACCGAATGTCACATTAATGCCACCGTGGAGTTTGGGCTCGTATTGCCAAATAAACGATGGCATTTATTTTAGCAATCAAACGGCCGATTCGAATTGATGAGTCGTGACAGCCTGAGCTGTGATGATGTCATGCTGGCCGTGTGAGATGAACCCTGGTGGTTACCATGTGTTGTATTGGACTGATGTGAGTCCAACATCCGCTTTTATCCTCTAAACGTCCTCGTCCATTCCACTCGTGGGGGTTATGTGCCCTGCTCAAGGGCGTTTTGACTGTAGCTGCACATCTGCCACGTATGTTCCCACTCAGAGATTTTTGTTGCTGATTTGCAGCAAATCGGTGACCTTTAAGACCAACGCACCAACGTCACGCTCAGCTGTCCGTCATACGTGCTGAGGCTCACCTACAGGCGGCGGGACGATGCCGTTTTGTAGTCGTGCACCTGCGTTGAAGTCTGTGTTTGTGAGTGAACGTTTAAATCAGAGCCGACGAAGGATCGATCGATACCTCCTCCGAGGACGACACCATTGACACCATTAGCACGCAGGCGGACACGAAGCGGGGCAGGGACGAGGTTGGGGACGGCACGGGGTGCGCAGTGGAGAGGCGAGCCGGGTTTTTGTGCGTAGTGAGGGAGAAAGGAGAGGATGAAAGGACGACGGCCTCACGCAGCCACGGGGTGAGAGATCGGAGAATAAGTTTGGACTTCGGCTGACCTGTGCTGTGAAACGCTAACACCGGTCACGGCGCCGCGTGTGCACCGGTGGCACGGCCATCCGTGTCCTTGAGCGTAGGCGTGAGCGCCGATGTTTGTGTGTGTGTGTGTGTGTGTGTGTGTGTGCGTGCGTGCGTGTGTGAGTGAGTGCCTCTCTAAATTATAGAGTATGTTTGCTTTTTCACAGATCAGCAGAAGAGTTGATGCCACATTCAATGTCACAGCCTTCATGCATAATTGCTCCACTTTGTCATTGCCAAAGGCCGGGCAGAGCCACATCTGATTGCTCCCCCATTCCCCCCCGTTTCTCCTTCCCTCTCTGTCGCTCCCGCTCTCCCCTTCAGTCGTTCTTATTCTCATTAGACTCATTAACTGATCCTGCGGAGACTGATAGGGCGAGGCAGACAAAGTGAGAGCATATTGAGTAGACTGGAGGCAAAGCGAGCGGTGTCAGGGAGATTTGTGTTAAGGGTTATGTTACATTACGCCGCTTTTTAACCCGCAAATGAAGCCACAGACACACGAAGAAACAGATTTTGCATCGATGAGTCTATCGTGATGCTCGTGTAAACCAATCGCCGCGTCTTTGAGGCCTTTTCGAAGACCTTGACGTGTGACACGACAAACTTGGAACCGTGTGTGACGAACCGTGTGTTGGAGTGTGTGATGTTCGAAAGAAGACACTGAGCAGCAGAAAGCCGACCCATTCTGTGGTAACGAGAGGTCACCGCCTCGCCGTCCGACGCCGGTTAAAAATGCATCGGCGAATGCCGCTTCGAGAACGCCGCGCCTCGCGGTCGCCGTTTCTATGTTTTATGGGCGTTTGTACGTGTCGCGTTTGCATTTTGCACGTGTACGTGACCCACACCTGCTGAGAGGCCGACACTGAGTGAAGTCGGAGTGTCTCATGGTTAAATGATGGGCCCCTTTCGGGCACTCAGAGGGCTTTGAAACACTAAGTAATTGGTTTTCCTGGCAGAATGGGGCCACAGCTTTAGCTCGGGGGCCGGTGCGATCTTCGCTGTGGCTCGGGTCTTGTCAGGGACACTGGCCTGCTAAAGTTAGGGCGGAGACGCATCACGGTAGACGCAGAAAGTAAAGAGATGGCCAACGTATTTGATATTGAAAGGAAAAGGTGTCAAGGTGGACAGGGAAATATTTGTCAAACTTTGTCAGAATGGTGTGTGTGAGTCGTAGTTAATATTGGAAATCTTCGGTTTCTGAGATTAACTTTCCCTCGCAGCAGAATTTATACAATGCAGACAGATACAAGGTAATAATGTGTTTAAACGTATCATAGAATTTAAAATTCTTATGTCGTAAAGGCTTTTATCAACAACAAAGATGTGCACGAGTTGCTCCCGGCGATCCATCCTGAAAACGAAAAGTGCAAAGTGCAATACCAACATCAACCATAGGGGGCAGTACAACTAATGGGATGTGAGAAGATCAAAGTGGCACGCAGACGAACAGCAGCATTGCGTTGGTTAGCTTGTGGGTGTGGTCTCTGCAGGGGGAAAATTACAAGCTCCCCATCATGAAAAACCTCCTAAATATGAAATTTTTATGGCTAAAAACGTAAAAAAAGATCAATTGTACCATGGAAAGAAAAACTACGTTGCGACGTTTTCCTCCTTTACACGACTGAATCTTTCCGCCATGAGCTCATCATTATCGTCACATCCACCATGTTTGTTCATGTTATACAAACAAGGAAGGATTTTTTCCAGTTTTCGCCAGGCCAGGGCTCGGCTCTGCCCCCTGGTGGTTTTACCTCGTTATCATTCAGGTACACACAAATCGGAAGAAAAGCAAAAGAACGAAGTTTGAGGCTGATAAAGGAGAATGAAGCTGCGTGTGTCGCATGAATGAGCATCAGGGTTGTGATTCACATGGAACACAAAGCAGACGCAAATGCATGAGCTTACGCAACATGTGCACACACACACACACACACACACACACACACACACAATCTGCTCAATTCCTCATTATTTCAACTTCCAAACGGTGAGTCACGGTCTGGTCTTGCTCTCTCCATGAATCTTTGAGTTTCACACGTTCACTCACACCCTGTTCTCTGACAGATAAACCCACTGTTCACGTGTGTGTAAATGTGTGTGTGTGTGTGCTGCAAGCATACATGTGTGTATTCGGAAGCTGCTCGTGTGCAGTCTCCGTGGGAATGGCTGGATGCTGCCGAGGCTCGGCTGGCCTCCGGCTCAGGAGAAGCTTTTTATATGTACTGTATATATGTGTGTGTTGGCCTACATGGCTCGGACTCTTCAGGGAGACGGTCCAGAGATCATTTTGTAGGCCGGCCATGTGGTAATGACTTGGGGATACGGCGTGACTTTTCCTCGGCGATGCTATCATCTTTCTTGTTTTCTTTTCATATCCTCCCACTCCTCTCGGTGTTCTTATTTCAGTATAATACACTTCAAAGCTCCACACGTCGTCTCTGAAACGCTGTAGACCGAGCATTAGCATAAAGTTACAAAGTTACAACACAAATCTGTAATCTCTAAACCTACTGCAACTTTCCTTTTTTATTCCATTTACCCTCTGCTGCTCTGATAACAACATCCGACTTTTTGTTCCTGAACACTTTTTGGAAGGAAATTTTTGCACAGGTTTAATCTGGCCATGGAAAAAGTCCCAGTTATGGGTGGGAGAGATACGTGATAATGTATTTTGATAAGAAATACAGAATGCACCTTTTGTATGTGTATCAAAATAGACGATAACACGCTGTGTCCCACTAATTTATCAAAACAAAATACATTATTCAACATTTTCAAAATACTAAGCTAGATCTTGATAGGAACATACACTCTAAACTTTATAAAATCGCCTCTTCTTGTTGTTTTTAGCCCAATGTTTTATTTGTTTCAGTAATTTTTAAAGTTTTTAAGGCCACAGTTTTTTTTTATGTGAAGTCGCGGTAAATAAAATTATTTCCTTCAACGTGCTTCTGTTCCTCTTCCTCACCAAAAGTAGCTGGGAAAGCCACTGGCTAGCTAGCTAGCTGTCTAGTGTTACCCTCTATTTTTATATTAAACATTTAAAATGTCACTGAAGTTTTTGCTATCTCTAGCTGTCAACCACAGCTTCTCGATTCAAATCTAGACTCTTCTCTTCGTCCTCTACGAAGCTAACACATTGTTTGACTTAGCCATCATTTAGCGACGTGACATGTGATGCTAGGAAAATTTAGCGTTAGCTTTCATCAAATCCAAGGATGAAAGTGTGACAAAATTTTAGAATGAGTGAAAGTGTTTTGAAAATACAAAACAATACAGAACTCAAAAGTGTTTTGATACACATCACATCCAGAATTTTGAAAATACAACATGTATTTTCATTACTATGATCAGAAATACTGCATGTACCTGTCCACAGCTTACACAAAAGACAAATCAGAATACTATGACATCACCATAGAAACATCATCAGTATCTCCATTACTTAATATATAATAAATGTTTATAGTGACAACATATTCCCGGGCAACATAAGGTGTCAAGATGCTACAGATTCACTTGATAGCTCAGACGCTGATTTTATTATCCGCGCATGAAAACGATACTAATCCGCATGCGGGTCACAGAGTACTCCACTTCACTTAGTAGTATTTCCTCTGGGTATGAGTACAGTTCTGCAGGGTGGAAGTCAGCTTGTTAGTCCAAGTTACCTTCAAATCTTTTGACAGCGTGGTGAGGACCTTGGACACGTTGACAAGGACAGATGTGTCTTCTGCGCTCTAACAGCCGAGCGTTGGGCTCGTCTGAAAAGTTCCCTCGTGACTTTCAGGCCATGAGCTGCGAGCTGATGGGAGTTGAGTTGCGCCTTGACGTCCCTTCACACTCTTAGTCAAAATCTCACCCTCAGCAGTGCGCTCTTCCATCTTTGACTTTACTTCCCTATTATATTCCATCTTATTTTACTATTTCACCACCACGGCCCTATAAAATCTGCTTTTTATTCTTTTCCCCAAATCCATTTTACTCCTCCTTTTTCCTTGGATTTGATTTGATTTCATTTGATTGTCTCTCGATTCATTTTTTTCCCTCGGTTTTATTCCGATTTCACCTTGAAAATGTGTGCAGAGTCAAATTAATTAAAAAAAAAAAGCATTAATAAACATTGTCATTTTTATAATAAGTAAAGTGCTTTACAATAGGACAGGAAATGGTTTACACCTTGAATAACACATTAAGACCTACGGAATTTCTCAATAATACATTTGTTTTATATTTTTAATCATGATTATTATTTCTTATTTATTTCCAGAAAAAACAATTAGGTGTGTGGGTGGATACAAGGAGCCCTCCAGGGTTTATTCAGGGCCTCTACCTTGACATTATTAAAATCACAGTGAACACAAGGGGCCGTACGGCAAAATGCAAATAAAGAGAGAAAAGCAAACATAACCGTTGTAAAAATGCTCCTAAAAGACTCAGATAGGTTCTGAAAGCCTGTAAATATGAGGTGATATTATTAAGTATTCAATGATTTTGACTTTGTATCTGATAGAAAATTGACCTTGATCAGGACCATCGTAGGAGACAGGATGTGCTGATTGCTAAACTCCTGAGTTGAGTAACAATGGACTTGAATGAGCTATAAAATAAGACATAAAATATTTCTCTCTCTCTGTCATTCAGGAGATAAAAGTACATATGGGGTGAGGAAGTTGAACTTTGAGTAATTTTTGTCCTGAAATCACTCATCTCTGTTTTTACTGGAGGATGTTGAGTTCTTCTTCCACATTAGGATGGTTAGACGGAATACCTTTGACCTCACATCCTGGTACTTCAGGGAGGATTTCCTCCAAATGAATGAAATATTTTATAGCACGGTACGGACGACTTCTACCATCTGCTGCTACTCATTGTAAAGATTCACTCTAATGTTGTCCATTTAGCTCCAAATCAATCCGAAAGACACAGAATGGAGGAAATCTAATAAAATATGGTTTGAAGATATATAAATAAGAATATTAATATCAAAAAAATATCAACAATTTGAAAATAAATTCAAAAACTGTATTTTACACTATTCTTGATATTATTTTTGACTGTAGAAAATTCTATATAGGAAAAGAAAAGTGTATTAAAAGTTAACAGTTCGTATGTTTCTGCAAAATTTTGGAAAAACCCCCAATAAAATTCATCCCCCCTTTTAAATCCTTCCTCCTGGATCTGTTCATGGTTTTGTAAAAAACGACAAAGGACCTGTGCAGCTTTTTTCGCTGACACGTGAAATTCCAATTTAAGGAGCTTAAAAGTGGCAAAAAAATGAAATAAAATTCTGCTTTATATTCATGATTATTGCAATAACAGAGTTGAAATTCATACTTTAACTGTTGGCTTTTGAATTTTAATGTTATCTACAAAAGCAACACCTGTATTTTTCTTTATTTCTTTATTCATCCTGGTTTTACTCTCTCTCTCTCTCTCTCACACACACACACACACACACCCATTCCCAGTTGTAATTGAGTCATTTTCCCCTTGTTGGAGCTGTGTCTCCGGCAGGCAGCTGTATCAAGGTGACCTCCTGCTATTGTTTGGGCCCGGGTGTTTTTGTCTCGCTCGCTCGCTCGCCAACATAATCGTTCCCTTTCAAGCGGCGTAATGGGTCAGCTGTAGCAGTGAGACATCATTCCTGACCCGGGATGCCTCGCTTCTCAGTGGGAAATGTCAGCGGAGAGGGAAGGAGGGGTGGGAGTCAAAGTAGTGATGTAATACTGCAGTCGAGCCTCTTTTGACTTGGGTCCCGCCCCCTCTCTGTGATCACTTCCTCCTCGTTTTGGGATGGTTGTGCTCGGCAGCTTCCTCTGCTCTTGTTGCTGCTCAGAGGAATAATCTGGCTGTGTGCTTTAAGCCCTAATCCATCCCTCAATCCCGACTTCTTATTCAGTGTAATGTCTGTATCTGGCAGACAGGAAGGACTGGTTTGGTACTTACATCAGTCTGACTGACATTTGACCTTTATTTAGGCACAGGACGGGTTCAACTTTTTAAAACATGATGTCCACGGCACCTGCATTCTTTCTTTCTTTCTTTCTTTATTTCTTCCTTTCTTTCTTTCTTTCTTTCTGTCTTCCTTTCTTTCTTTCTTTCCTTCTTTCTTTCTTTCTTTCTTTCCTTCTTTCTTTCCTTCTTTCTTTTTTTACCACTTGAATGATAATAAGACTAATGATAATGCTAATAATAAGACTAATGATCATTCTAATAACAATAATATAATAAATCCTCTCCTTTCCATTCATTAGTTTTCAGGAGTTTTCTCTTCGTAATCCTCATTTAGTCAGAAGCAGACACATAATTTAAGATTAAGAGATCTTGATTGTCCTTATACGTCATCCAACATAATCTGGGGTGACTCATGAGAAAGCACCAATAGTATCTGAGTGCCATTCAACCTTTATTTAGACACAAGACGAGTTCAAAGGGCCAAACTTTGGGCCAAAAACCAGAAGAATTTGGCCAGGATGAAACCTTTTAACCCGTAACTATGGCACCTTGATTAAGATGTGACAATCTTGTAGTTATCGGTGTCTGAATGTCGCCAGAATGATCTCAAATCTGACAGATTATATTCCAGACGTTTTAACCGACTTTTCTCTTGATCGGACTCGAATCAGTAAAATTGATCTTCCTCGTGGTGATTTGCTTTGGACTCAGTGCTCCGGTAATGCCAGAGTGTGTGTGAATTCCAAACACAACACCTGAGAAAGGTCTATCAAAATCCTGCGGGACAGAAAGCAGAACAACTTTTCTGCCAATGTTCTTTAATCTCTGTGTGAAAAAGTCTTTTTTTTTTTTTCCCGCTGTAGTGATGGATTAGTCAAGCGGTGGGCGGATCTTTACACGTGAATCCTGTGAAATCCACAGATCGAGCTGTGAAAACAACTGAGATGTCAATGGAGAAGAAAAGTTCGACAGAATCAGATGTTACCTGAACACACACTGTCACTCCTGAGCGAGCTGCGGTAATCTCTGCAATCCACTTCAGACCTACAGTACTCTGAAATAATCCCACATAAAAACTCAATCACTACCCAGTTTAATAGAGTTTCTACTTTGCGTTTAGATTCTATATTCATATAGAGATCTGCTGAATAGTTCCTTTGGCGGATGAGTATTGTGACATGGAGTTAATCGTGTCATGCAACTGTATCATGTACAGAGTTTGACCTTCACAATTAATTGGATGGCAGATCATTTGTATGCACAAAATGGCAGTTTGTGTTGAGTCTGCACATCAGATGAAGAGCCTCAACAGACACGACCCGAATTTGCTCTCTTGCGATGGATGCGCGCCGATCAAAAAACAAAAACATCCTCCTATTTACTCATTCTAAGCGGTCGCCCACGTCGAATTAATCGGAACAAAACAATCTGGATTGCACCACAGAGAGGACGTGCAAGTCCACGGATAGGCGACCTTTGCGTGGACCCGGGAAGTCGGTCAAAGATTCTTTTGAGAATTAAGAGCCGGGCCGACAACAGTAGATGTGTGAGCTGCTAAATGTCAGAGCGGGGGATACAGGAAGTTTATTCTCTGTGGTTAGTTAAGAGGAATGTTTACATTTCAGGCCTTGAAGGAGCCGTGTTGCATGAAATCGTGAAATCATGAAAAAACTTTGGACTATTCACATCAATCACCAATTCAGCACTGGTGATTGATGTGCAGTCTTCCCCTGAATGTGTCCTGAAAACGAGGATTCACGTCGACGTGTGCTGTTTTTGTTAGTTGTTTCATGCTAAAGGTCTTCATTTGGTCTCTTTTTTTATGATGTTTTTGATTAATTTGACAGAGAATAAAAAAAGGGGCGGGGCTAGAAAAGTTCCTGACATCATCCCATGCCCTTTTCAAACATTGAATTGCTATTATTTGCATTGTTTACCAAAAGGTTGCGGTTATGAATATATACATATACAAAAGTTATTTCTATTTGTTTTGTTTTGTTTCGCTGCCTATTTTATTTCATTATTTATTTTAACATGTTTGAAATGAATGCTATCTAACCTTTGGGATCTACTTTGATGACTTTGGTAAGATATATGATTGATAATAATTAGTATCTCTTGATATTTTGGTGTTATTGAAAAAAATGTGGGCGTTTGGTTAGCATTTAAAATCCGGTCTTTATGAAGATGATGGGCCTTCTGGTACCTGCCAGAGTTCAGTCGGCGGAGTGATGAGTCACTCTTCATTCACAGTGGTATCTGCTGTCATCGTGTGTGACAGGAAGTGAGGGATCACGCTCTGCTGTTTGCTACTCGGTGGTTCCAGCTCTGCTACAACGAGGTACAAATGCCCAGAGAGAGACGGAGAGAAACGCTTAACGGGTGACTTTTGGTTGTATGTAATAAATACTGCAGTATTTGAACTCACTTGTACTTGTAGTACCATCGCTCATATCCACGGCTGCCGAGACGGAGAGGTAACTGATGGTCAGGTGAGTGCGAGTACGTGAGCGGCTCCGAGACAGAGTGATGCCCCGCGAATGGGGGCCACGGGTGGTAGTCTGAGCATTAACGGATGAGAGGCACTTCTCTCATTCCTCTGCTCGCTCGCTCGCTCACTCCATCCCTCATTTTTTTCCCCCCCGATCTCTCTTTTTCTAGACTTGAGACTGATTTGGCTCATTAAAGATCGGGGAGAAGGAGAATTAATTATTGTCATTAAATGAAGCATGCGCTCGCCTCTCTCAGGCACTCTAATGTCAGCGCAGTGAAGTGGGGATGACGGCGAGAGAACGAAGGAGGGTGGACGGAGGGAGAGGGGGAGAGATGGCGAGACTAACCGAGGCAAATGAGGGTCAAAGAGACGAAGGCAGGAGGAGAGGGCCTCTGGTTAAAGAGGACGTCATAGAAAATGGAGAGTTGGCAGTTGGCAGAGTGTAAGTGGGTAAGATGGAGGGCTGAGGGAGGGAGAGAGAGAGAGAGAGAGAGAGAGAGAGGGAGGCTCCGCTCGGATCTCTGTATTTTAGGCTGGGCTGCATGCTAATACGATGGAGTGTATTGTTCAGCTCAGCAAGCGGGGAAAAAAAAAAATTAATAATCCAGGTCAGAGGGATGGGAAGGAGGAGGTGGAGGAGGAGGAAGAGGAAGAGGAGAAAGAGACGAGGTGAGAGTAGGAATGCACGGAGTAAAAAGAGAATAACAAACATATAATCTGTCAGTGCAGTGGTTTACACCTGGTGGTCCGTGGAGGTATTGCAGGTACTCCATGACGATGACTTGAGTGACAGACGCAGTTATCATATTTTATTGTGTTTATTTTTACTTTTTTTTCATTTTATTTCTTGTTTGAGAATCATCCAATCCAAACAACCTGCTGATCGATAAGTAACGATCTCCGGCGTACAGCAGTGGATTGTGTGTTGTTGCTGCACGGCAGGGTGAAACATCCAGACTTAGACAGAGTTTTTTTTTTTGCTATATAACTCATATTTTCCCTTTATATAAATGTTGTCCTTTAGGACGTTCTGAACTCTCTGGGAGTTTCACCTCAGAGGGAAACCACACACGAGCGCTAGAATCCACCAGCAGTGGAACACAAGCATTTGTGTGTGTGTGTGTGTGTGTGTGTTTGTTAGATCTAATGTTATCGACTCTGGAGGAGAAAGCTCGAATGCGCTGAGGCCCGTGGGCAAAGCCACTCAAGAGCATCCCTGCGATCCGAGTGACCTGCTTTCCCGACGCCGGCTCTTTCCCATTACCCAGAGTGGCGTTTCATTTAGCTCCCGTCACTCATCCCACCTTTTCCTGATGGGATAGGGACTCTTGTCGCGCTGACACCTCTCCCTATGCTTTTTTTCGCTCTGCTGTCACCGTCGTTTGCCTTCCTTTCACGCCATCGCTCCGCGTTAGTTTTCCTTTATCTTTGTCTCTCCTCTGTCTCTCTTATCAAGATCTAATAAACCTCGATGCGGGTCTGGACGTGACTTGTCTGATGCTACAGTCTGACAAAAACACTTTGGGTGCAAATGTTGGTTTGACTTCGTATGCTGCAGGCGGAGCACCCAGGTTGAAGTGATGATTTGGGGTCAAGGAGTTATTTTACTTGGTACACACAGCAAATATAACTGAATGCTACATGAAGCAGGTGACAAGTCTGACAACGCTCCAATCGCTGTCGCTCCTCGGGGGAGCCTCAGCCCGGCGGGGGGAAAAGAGGCGGGTCATGTGACATGTTACGGAGGTAGCACCTGGCTGTCTCCTCGGTGGATAGTCGGTGGCCAAGAGGAGACAAGGACAGCTCTGTCGTCTCACCTTGAGAAGGTTCTGGGTTCAAATCCTTTGTGTGTACACTACTTTTCAGCGCGCTTTGTGCAGACTTCCTGGTTGATTTCTGCATCATCAGGACGCGTGTTAGGCTGAGGTGATGGGCTGTGGGCGTGGATTCGATCCCTGGACACTGGACACATAAGGATGAATTATAAGCAAAAATAGGACTGAAAGTGATTCTCCTACGTATTGCAGCAGTTGATGTCAGTCTTTGCTATTCTGGATGAATGTGTGATGACATTAGGAGTGTGCATCCTTATTCTTTGGTGGCCTGATGTTAATAATGACATGAGAAAGGAATGGAGGAGACAAAGCAATTTAAACGTGCAGAAACTAATTTATTCATCTTAACTAAAAGAAGATCATTGAGGGTAAGGGCTGTCACTTTAAACTTAAACGTTTACACCAAAAGTGGGAGAGGAGTGTCAGAAGCAGTAAAGTAAAGGAGGGAAATTGTTTTGTGAATAGATTTTGCTGTTATATAAATGGATAAACAAACAGCCACATGACATCACGGGTCATGTGACACAGTGTTTGTGTAGCCTGAGCCTGTCTCCGCTTGTACTGTATAGTGCTTGTTGTAGCTGTCCAAATTGTTAAAATAGATAAGAGCAAAGTCTTTAAAAACACAACATCATTCTCCTCGGCAAGCCCCACCCCCCCTTTTACCAATTAAAATTAGACTGCACATGACACATAAAAATATGCTGTAGAGTGTAAATGAAACACAAAGAGCCTGTGTGGTTATGTGAAATAGCACATAAACTAAGATTTAATGTTCGTAGAAAGAACATAAGGTTAACTAAGGTTAATCACTTGTTCCTTGATGAAGATTTCCATTTGGAAAAGAAAACAAATTAAATCCCGTGGATGAGTTCACGTCTTGTCTTTTTACCGAGTTGAACGAGTTTCAAAGATACGGTATATTATTTTATTTTTTCTTAAAACATTAACACAGCAGATGAAAACAGACTGTGGTCGTTGGGATATTTTACATGCCTTGTAACATTCCGAACTTTTCTGTCACAGAAACACACACAAAACTGTTTCCAGCTCATTAAATAGCAACGCATGGCAAATCACAAAAATGCCTCTCAGGCAATGGAAAACCCATTAAGGTTTTATGTTTGGTGTGATCGTCTGAAGTATTACACATTCCACCTGTGAAGCGGACGTCCACGCTGCATCCCTGCCCCTCATTTGTAGTCGCCTCAGCCTCATCGCTGCAGTCAATACCCCCAAGATCCAAGCTTCCAGGCAAAACTCGGCCCACTCCAAACTTCAAACATTGACTGAGCATTGAACGATAAATGTCAATATTTTCCCCTCACCTTCAGACCCTCCCTCCCCGCTCCTCCTCCGCCCCATCTGTCTTTCATTCCCTCTTTCTTTGTAGTTATTCAAAACGCTAACTCTCTTTACCCGGTGCGGCTTTGTCTTACACAACTTCTCGGACGAGAGCGCGATTGTGCTCACGGTTGCCACAGGTGTCTGCCGAAGGAGAGCAGACGGGGAGGAACAAAGAACGGAGGAGTACGTCAAATGACTACAGGAGGAAATAATCGGAAGACAAGCCAAAGTAAACCTGAGACCGGAGAAGAAAAATGGATGCCAGAGAGCCTTTTGTTGGTTTTTGAGGAGGTATGGGGCTTGGTTCTTTGTGTGGACGGATGCAAGGATGACAGTGTGCAGGAGCAAATATTCCCAGTGTTGGATCAGCCTCTGCTAACATGTGGGAGAGTCACTGGGAATTGGACAGGAATGCAAATGATTCCTGCAGTCCTGGGATGCAGAGAGTGACTTCCTGTTCCTTTGGCGGTCTGAAGTCTTCAGGTAGTCATTCTCTGAGCTGACAATATAGATATAGAGCCTCCATAGATGTGTTTTGTTTTTTTTTATCATGTCAAAGAATATCCAAATTTATTTCCGTAAATTTGCAAGTCACACAAATTTGTGACTTTATAATTTCACAGTCTATTCAACTTTTTTCTTGCAAATTTGCGACTTCATAATCACAACGAGTATCATTTTTTTTCCGCAAAAATTCGCAACGTTATAATATCAGAAAATATCCAAGTTTTTTTCTCGTCAATTTGCGACTTTATAATCTCAGAAAATGTGGCTCCATATATTTCTTGAAACTATAGCGGCCCTAATCTGCTGTCATAAAGAGATGATAAACTAAATGGCGATAAAATAATTTACACAAAGTGAAAAGCCTTCTTTTCTGTCATGTAGCAATCCACGTTAAATGAATCCCAAACCACCAAAGTTCATAAACAGTGGACTTTTTTTTCTCAAATTGTTGTGAAATGCTCAAATATTCTAACTATATGCCGAATATTAGGCAATGCTAATTATTAGCGATCACATTTTTCACCAGTAATCAACCCAGAGTCCATTAACAATAGAAGAATCCTATACTAGGATGCATTCAGAAGAAAACTATATGAATTGGTACCCAACATACTTGGAGTCAAGCATCGTTCATCAGAAATTAAAAAATAATGTAGCAATAAAAAAGTAAAGGTTACAGTAATGGATTTTAGATTTTCTTTTTAATCACAACATTTCTTGTGATTATGAGATTTTTTTTTTTTTCATGTATTTTCTGGCATACTCAATTATTCATGGATTATTAATGTGAAAAGTTGGTTAAAAGTCTCTCAAATAACCTTGAATCGTTTTCTTAAATTCTCATTATCCAGTATTTCAGAGGTTTGAAGTGTTCAAGCTAAACCAGCTGGATGCTCATTTGTAAGTTTGCTGTCGTTGTTGTTGTTGTTTATCCAGCGTACTACAGGCTCATCCCGTTAATAGGAACCCCCGTTGGAGTCCGACTGAATATCCATCAGTCTATCAGACGTTTAATTCGGTCTTGGTCTGATTCCAGAGCTCACCCTCTCACCCTCTCACCCTCTCACCCTCTCAACCTCTCACCCTCTCACCCTAACCCGTCTCCTGCTGCTACATGATGTGATCACGGACGAAGGAAGCGTAGGTAGGGAATAAATTAATTCCAGGTCAGCTCTGCCTACGTGGGTCATTATATTCGCCTACATAATAACAGGAACGGAGATTAGAGAATTTTAAAAAAAGAGCCCACAGTTCCATTTGTTTGTATGCATATTTTGTCCTGCAAATTAACGTATTTGAACAACATTAAGAGTAGAATTACAGTAGCGTTTGTAGTTTTCTTTCCTTTGCATGTAAATGAGGAAACTAAAAAAAAAAAAAAAGTCTCATTAAAATATTCTGCATTGGAAAAAGCTCAAATGAACTGAGAGAATACACACTCCCAGCTTGTCAGGTGACGCTAGAATAGTTCTTTACACCCCACAGTGTTGCAGACGCACACACACCCTTCGATGTTTCAACACATGACATCTCGTCCAGCACATCGCCACACCCGTGCTCCACATACACGCCGACACAAAACGTCTCACGCTCACGCACGTGCACTCAGGGTTGAAACCTAATGGAGTGTGATCTGGTCTGACGGCTCCTCGTCGGGCCCCTCATTGGCATGCAGGGAGTGTTCGCCCAGCATTCCACAGCCCATAATAATAATAAATCCAGACGGAGGAATTGGGATACCTAATCTGACAGGCCTTTATGGACACTCTCATTCATGTAATGCTGCACTGCATTATATTCCAACTCTTCCATGTACTCTGCACCTCATCGCACGTAACAATATAATACCGAGGCTCTGAGTGAGCGTAATTGATCATCTGTGTCACACGTAGATCACACGGTCAAATCAGGCAGAGGAGGGCGGGAAAAAAACCATCTGATGAGGACAAAACAGGGATCACAAGAACGTGAAGACGGAACGGTGAAGTGATGACATGCTACCACAAATGTGACCTCACCGCACTTTAGTGCCAATACATCTTGTAATTGTTGTTTATTTATTATATTATTTTGTATTTCGTAGTATTATTTAGCACTATTTATTTTACTATATAGTTTTATTTACTTATATAATATAATAAAATATTATATTATATTACAGTGTATTGTATCGTATTATATCGTATCATATCATATCATATCATATTACATCGTATCATATTGCATTGCATCGTATCATATCTTGTCATATTGTATCATATCGTATCTTATCGTATCGTATCATATCTTATCGTCATATCGCATCATATCGCACCGCATCATATCGCATTGTATCGTATCGTATCATATCATATCATATCATATTATGATATTATCTTACATTGTTATCTTATCTTGTCTTATTTGCTTCAGTGGGCTTCACGTTGCACTGGCTGTCTGTGCCCTGTTTATCGTGGTCTTACCAGGTTCCCCACGGCCACGACAGCTCCCGTTTATTTATTCATTTATATATTTATTTATTTAAATCATATTTGTTTCCTCCAGCTCACTGCTTTGCTCCTGCGTGACGTTACAGCTACAACAGCTGATGATGATGATGATGATGCAGCAACTGTCCGAAAGTCTGCACAGTTGTCATAATGGGGGAAGGGCATTTCTCTGTCTTTCATCGCTTCCGCTGCCACTTTTCATTGCAGTTGTTCTTTAATGTAGTCATCCGAGCATATTTCCAATAGACACTTAAAATGTGTTCCAGGAGTCTCACAGTGATCATCAGCACTGTTAGACGACTGGAAATCTGCTGTTTACAGTCAGTACTCATTATCCGTAGCACCCTGTACTTCCTTTGCTCCGGACCGAAGTAGAAATGGAATGGAATGACCCGCTACCGAAAAACTTTGGTTGGTTGATTCTCACACTGCCTGACTGAGTCTTTACTGGCATGGATGGCTCATTCGTGTCTTATGGCTCTGTAGGCCGGTGAAAAGTTTCTGGTTTTATGTTATTAAATGGTCTGGTGTTGACTTCAGGAAGGAAAACGAACGATGAAGAGCAGAGCATGCAATCAGTCCACCTTTTTTGGCATTTCTGCTTGATTTTGATGGGTACAGTGGAGAGGTAGACAGGGCGGAGAGGGCAGAGGTCGGAATCGAACCTGCACGGCTTTGGTATGAACTGATTTTTACAATAAACCACAAACAGCGTAGCTCCAATCGCCTTAGCGTAGAAACCAGTTTGACTGTTTTTACAGATTCATTAACAATGGAAAGGGACTTACTGTGTATTTTCTGCAAGTATACAATAATGGAGCGTATTTATTCATATATAGCGCCATTGTTTTCTGGGCCCGGCATTGTAACAACCTGTCGTGACTCACGCTGGGATTCTGCTTGTTTGCTTTTCGGTAATTCATTTAATACAATGTTTCCTTGCATTAAACTATGCCGCAATCTGCATCCCCATAGCCCTGTTGCGCGTGTGTGTGTGTGTGTATCTGTATGTGTGTGTGCGATGTTCATTGTTGTTGTTTGTATCGCTGTAACTATGGTAACCGTCCTTGTGTTTCAAAATTCTAATGAAAAAAAGAAAAGGTGGCGTTTGTTTGCACCAAATGAAAGGCTGGGTGTGTGTGTGTTTTAACCCCTTACACACCGGTGCAGGAATTGGTAATGATGTGTGTGCACGTTAAGGCAAACAGTTTGTGGTCATTTAAAACACTTTACATGAATTAAATTAGCCTTTTCGTCTTTAGTAAGCCATTAAAAAGGTGTCATGGACACAATCATCTAAAAGAGAACAAAAAAAAAATCTATTTTAATAACTTCTTTTTCCAGCTCTGCCTTTTTTAATTTTAAGTTGTACTTTATTCTCCGTGTTAAAAATACATCCAGACACATTTGATGTCTTTGGATTTTTCAGTATAATTTAATTCGAAGCCTGGCTCATTGGTGGCTGAGGGGTTAATAAGCTAAAATGTAAAACGAGTGTGTTTATGTTCTCGTGTCTCCGGACGTGCGAGGCAGATCTTTGCGTCGTCATTTACGTTTTACATTTCAGGCGTTGAGACGACGCCGCGGCTCATCCAGCGACACTCGGAGCCCAACACTCGTAAACGACTGTAGATGGAGACGAAGTGCGAAGGACAACAATGACCTCCTAATAAGACTGGGAGGGGAGAGGAGGGGGCGGGGCTGCCGCGTGTGTTTTTATAGCCATGGTCCATCGGCTGTCACTCGTCCTGTGTGTGAGACGTATACAGTGAGATTTAATGGTCCACTCGGGTGCCATGTGAGATAACCGTTTGATTAATGGGACAGGAAGCGTCTTTCTATCGCGCTGACATCTTGCGCTCCATTTTTGTTACTGGTCATTGATTCCTGAGGGTCATACCTGCTGTGCTACCCCGGGACACACACGTATGGGTGTGTGTGTGTGTGCATGTGGACGAGGACATTTGTCATTGTTGCCGTGATCATCGCCATTATCATCGCTATTCTGCTTTTGAAGCAGCAGACCGTGGGGATGAGCGGCGACCTTGGAGGAAGGGCCGCCGTCACCCCGGTTGGCTCCAGGTCTGGGTCTGGGTCCCGGCACAATAGACCCACTGCTTAATGAAGTTCACCCAGATGCTGAGGGGACCCTCAGCCTCCCTGTAGCCCTCGGTCCCTTTCCAATCTCCGTCCTCCTTTCCTTGCCGTCTCCTCGTGACTCTTTTTCTCCTTCTGTCTGGAGCCGCTCGTCATTTTGATTATAGATGAATTCCATTACCCGTTTCCTTTTCTCCCTCTGTGCCGTTTCCCCCTCTTCACCCCCGCTCCCCCGAAGTGAAGAGGTTGAGGGAGGTTACGAAATAATCAAATCTTTCGCCACGTGTGTATGTTCGCCCGTCGTGTCGCGGCGTGCGCTGTGTAATGAAAATGGACTTCCTCCATGTTTGTATTTTAGGTACAGTAAGTCTTAAAGGGCTTTTGTAGCACTGCGAGCCTGTGGAGAACAATGCAATTTATCTCCCCCATCTCCCCCATCTCCCCCATCTCCCCCATCTCCACCAGCAGCAGCAGCAGCAGCAGCAGCCCAACGCCGAGCGTGATGCGTTTCCACTCGGCTCATCATCTCGCCCCGCAGCAAAAATAGCTGAGCTCCTCTTAGCTCAGATAAAGAGGGAGGGCTGCAAAATGTTTGTTGTTGGAATTTTTCCCATACACTAAAGCACAAAATGGATTCATCTCCCGCTAGTGCAGCAGAGAAGAAACAAACAAACAGATGCAGCAGAGCGGGCCGCCCGAAAAAGCGAAAGGGAAGATGACAAACGGCTCCTCAGAGCGCTCGGCGATTTTCCGTCTTTGCCTGGAAACGTTAGAGCCATTGTGTCACTCAAATGGAACGTCCTCCAGCACCTTGACCCTTAACCTGCAGCCTAATGAAGTACGGAGCCATGCAGCAGAGGACGCAACGCTCTGCGACGCCATGTACACGACTAGCAACACACTATTATTAGACAAAATCTATGAATCCTTAGGGCAACGGTTTCCTCGAGGCAGCAAAACGCCGAATCTAATCGACCCAGTGAGTCATAATTATAAATCACTTGAAATCAGAAGCTTGATTTATTGTTTGTGCCTTTGTTTGTTTTCTGGCTTGTCGTCCATCGTCATGCGTCGCCATGGCCACGTAAACTCAGTGTGTGTTTCTGCCACATACATTACAGTACATGAGGGGGCAGAATATATAAAACACTTTTCAAAACAGTACAGTTTGATACAAACGCAACACCGAAAGTTTGTTCATGCTGCGATTAGAGTAATAAAACAGCCTGTTCAAATGGTTTTATATGTAAGATTGACACAAATTAAAGGACAGTCCTAGTCCTGGATTATACTGGGTACTGAGTGGATCTGGGTGAAGTTTTTCTTACTGTATTTTGTAGACAGCAGGTTAGGTCTTTTCATATCCGTGTCATTTATTGGTCAAGTCGACTGAATCTGTCTTTGAATTGACTCTATCAGAGTTTCTTCCTTTTTTTTTCCTTCACGTCAGGGCTTCAGTGAAGTTTTTTCTGCTGTTCTCAGAGAGTTTTGTGCTGTGTTGGGACCTGTTGTTGTTCCGTGGGCGTGTGAAGCCCGTTGAGATTTTGCGTGTGATATTGCGCTGTACAAATAAAGTTGACTCGATGTGTGTGGGTGACCTCTAAGCATTCAGAATAGTCATTTTATTTAAAAGAAATGTTTGGCTCTCATTGGATTTGTCAGCCTGATGCGTCCTCTCTCAGCGCTCTGCTCTGAGGTGGAGCGTTTAAGTTTTCTTTTCGGACTTCACATTTTTACACCACTAACCCTGGCTCTTACATACACAGCCGCTCATTAGCATGCTAGCTGAAATTGGCTGTCGCCCGACCCACACCTTACATAAACATGCTGAGCTTATAGCAGTGTTCTGTACTGGATTGTACTGGACTAAAGAGGACACTTAGCCTTTGCTTTTATCGACCAGATATTGGAAATCTGCTCAGACCCAAATCTGGCGTTTTCCAAACAGACTTACCCTGAGATAATTAATATCCTCCTGCTCTCACCCCGTTGGGTTTTCCGTGGAGTGGGAACGACTTCCAGGGCCATGAAGTGTTGGTTTATGTCTCCTAAACCGGTCGGTGCTGTCTTCCCCTCTCTCGCCAGGGTTCTGTTTGTGGTCTGGTTTTGCGTGCGGCGTTCACTCACTCACACACACGCATATATTGTTTGTTTGCGACTTTGTCCACACGTCTATGCGATCACGCTGTTAGGTCTGCACACCCCCCACCCCCTGTGTACATATCTGCATGTACAGGCACAGATGGATCTGGAAAGCATCATCCATCCTCTTCCAGGGTGTTAGCATGGCGCCTGCCCACCACAGATGGTGTTAATCACCAGCCATTTTACGTGTGACGTAGTATCAAAGCCATTGAACGGATCGAGCGATTACATTCGCGCGCACCAAGCAGCGTGACGTAGGACTGGAGAAATGAAAACGATTTCGCTTCTGCGCTCCCGGTGCGGAGACACCATTCACTCTTTTTTCAAGGGCTGTCGGTAGGCTGGGCAGTGGGACGGGATGAGAGTGTTTACATAATTGACCAGTGAGCCAGGAATGCTTTCTTGCTGGCAGGCAATCAAAGAGAAGATGAGACCTTCTCTCTGAGGGCAGCTAGCCTGCCAGCCGTCACCCCTTCAAGCTACGCACGCTGCCAGGAAAAGCCTTACGAGCATATGACACAGTCTATATGCACCAGTACAAATGAGGATGTGTATAGGAAGGAGCGCTGGCAGGCTGCACTTAGTCATCACATTCAGAAACGGCTTTGAGCTCTTTTCCCCGGGGGGATTGGATTGATGTAAAATGTGTGCGAAAATCAAATGTACGTACATCATAATATAAAGACAAAGTGCAAAACGGTAAAAGTAATTTTCCATCATATTGTGACTGGGATGCGAGCTCGCTCAAGTCTGCCAGCGTGGTCAGAGCGAAGCCGGATGACAACGGCGCTGTCCATTGTGCTGAAGTGCTCAATAGGCCTAATGATGAAAGAGCATTATGCCTGCAAGATGCCTGCGACGCTGTCCGTGGTGCTGAATGAGGACAGCCAGTGCTCTCCAGAACATTGTAATGTTCACCACGGGAGATTTAAGTCCGCGGACGATTTTGAACTATTTATCAGACAAAACACATTAATCAAGCGCGTACTTGGCAGAGTTGGAACAGTAAAGTTCTGAGTTTTTAATTTAATTTCCCACAAAGCAAAACTCAGGTGATTATTTTTCTCTTGGAGCTGCCAGCAGAAATGGTTTCTCAGCAAACTCACGCTGTAAACGTTTGGTTTGGCCACGTTCCACGCGGGCTTCCTCTTGACAACGCACTTGGTATTTAGAGAAGTGCCCACAGTGCTGAAAAGCTGCGTTAAAAGGCCGAATGTAACCTATATAATTTTACATCATTTTCCTTTTGTTTTTTTCCAACTTGCTGCTTAAAATAGCCGAGGTTGTGCGTGTGTGTGTGTGTGTGTGTGTGTGCTTACGTTTGTGCTGCAGGATAACTCACCCTTGCAAATTTGTTAGTGAAGAAACATGATGTCAGATTGGATTCCATCACAACTGAGACCACAAGAAAGCAACTGTGAAGGAACAAAGATATGAATTGTTTGTAGCTTTTATTATGATTTTTGGCCATTTTTGTCTTTTTGGCCTCTTTGCACTGTTGCGGTAACAAGGACTAGATCCTCGATCCTGCCTTTTAAACTGCTCATGTGAAGCTAAATCCCGTATGCTAGCGGTGTTGAACCTGGACTTGATAAATATCCTTTTACAACCTTGGGAATTGCAATCGAACGGCCGAAAATGTCATATTCAATAGTGAACCTTTTCACCTTTTGGGCTGGGGAAAAAAAATGCCATGCTTGCTGATAAAAAGCCTATAGCTCTGAAACAGTGAGTCTCGTTACACAAAGTTTGTCGTATGCACTCTATAATAGAGGGCACATAAAAACGCAATGAACCCTGGAACCCTGGCTCCACCCAGCACAAATTCACGATAGGTTAGACATAAAAGCCCAATAAATACATAAAATGAGAATAGTACGAAGCCTCTAAAGGCCCGAAAGGTGATATTACTTATCTTGTGCGTACATGATAATCACCACCTTGTCTCTAACACACAACAGAGAAACTCTATAAACACACCTTGATTACTGTGCAGATAATAACTTGTGTGCTGTGCAGATATTATCTTGTTCCCACAAGATAATTATTTTGAGCGCACAAGATAAAATAAATCACCATTTCAAGACTTTAGGGGCTCTGTACAGTAATAACATACAATCAGGTCAAGAGAAGTGAGTTAGTTTTTGGGGACTGTACCACTTTTTGATCAAAAGCAGTAATGAACCTCCACGTTTGGCCCCTAATGGTTTCTTCCTCTGACGATCGCCCAAATGCAGCATTAATGACCAACTTGCCGTTACAATTGGCTACATGCGCTAACCCGGCCGGTACTTCAGGCTGAAGGTTCCACTGCTGTACTTACACTCCTCCGTTTCAACATTTCCAGCCCACGTGTGAACAGATTGCACATTTCTATCTGTTTCCAATCCTTCTTTTTGCACCCTGGTAATACAGCTGTCGCCCAAGAAAGCAACTCATGGATTTCCTGCACAATCGCTCTTTACAATTTATCTGGACAATCGCCTTTTGTTGTGGAATCCCCTGTGCTTAATTTGAACTGTCTATTCTGTCCATTCCTCCCAGCTGTAGTTTACTATGTGTAGTACGAGAGAGAGAGAGAGGGAGAGCGAGGGAGAGACAGACAGACGGTGGGCCTTAAATTATCCCTGCTCTACATTGGAAGCTGTGTGGGTGGGCTGATTTTTATGAGAGCGATGATGGTTTGACGTGAAATAATCCTCTTTTGCTGATCTCCTCTTGTCCATCTGCTCCATCTCCATCCCTCGCTCATCGCCTCGTCGCTCCATCCAGATGCACACATGGATAGGACAGCACACCACTGACCACACACACACACACACATACACATACGGTGCAGTACGGTAAGCGTTTGACACGTATACACTCCATATGCACATCATTCATCACGTCAGGTTGCGATGTGTGTGATTAATCGCAGACCATCCCTCTCTCTCTCTCTCCCTCTCTCTCTCTCTCTCTGTATCCCACCCAACCTGTCCGCTGCATTAGCATCTCGCTAATTGGAATAAGGAGCTTACATCAGAAAATCTCGTCTTGACTTTGTTGTTGTGCATCTTTTTAAAAGCATCAAGTTTGTGCTATTTTGCTTTTCAGAGTTAATCCTGTCCCCTTTTGGGCTTCACGGGTGGAAACCGGCACTGTTAGAACATCTAATTTGTCTGACAGGTGGAACATTCTGGTTTTCTGCGTGTATTTCTGGTGGTGTGAAAGTACCTCTTCCTCTCTACAAGACAGTCAAGGCTTATCCTCTTTCAACTCCTCCTTAAATTGGGCCCAGAGTTCCATTTTTTAAGGGAAATAAAAAAACGTGAAAGATTTACAGGTCTAATTGCGTTTGAGTTTTTCCCGCTGTAATTTGTCCGCTCTTCTGTTGTTGGAGCTCGGCACATTTGTGATCATGAATATTTCATGCGTCACTTATGTTCACTCTGCGCGGCGTTTAAAATGACAAATATATATATATATATATATGTGTGTGTGTGTGTGTGTGTGTGCGTACGCTCGGGCTGCGGCGGCGTTCGCTTTGTTAAAAAGCTCGGCGTTCTCACACTTTCGAGCTCTATTCATCAATTCACCTATTAATTTCCACCTTTGCCTCTCA